>PVLD010005712.1:0-108856 GCA_004027595.1 Dinomys branickii
ATGTGGGTTATTTCTGCTTTAAGCTCTTTCATGGCCTGTTGGAGTTGTTTAATTTCGGATGCAATCGTTTCATATCTTGAAGTTATGAGGCTTCCTGGTTCCCCTGTATCTTCATCTTCAAAACTTGTTCTGGGTGGGGTTGAGTTTTGAGACTGCGTTTTGTTCCTCTGTTTTCCCATTTTTGGGTATCAGATTCAAATTGTGGAGCTATAAATTCCACAGGCAGTTCAGCAGGCGGAAGTCTGCTGCAAAGGCTGCTCCAATGATTCCTTCTCTTTGGGAGAATGTCCCTTAAGCTTTCTGCTGAGATTTGTTCTTCTGTCTTTCCTTTTTTGGGTATCAGGTTCAAAATATTGAGCAGTAGATTCCCCAGGCAGTTCAGCAGGCAAAGGTCTGCTGCAGAGGCTGCTCCAATGACTTTTCTTTTGGGGGGGGGATGTCCCTTAAGCTTTCTGCTGAGAGTTCCGCTTAAAAGGCTGTACAGATGTCGGTTAGCTACTCCCTAGCGAGAGACCTGGGTGAGGTGTGTAAGACCGCTCCCCTGCCCTCCCAGGGTTCCCTGCAGGTATAGGGATGGATCTCCTCCCCCACTGGGTGATCTGGTCGCGAGCGCAGATAGCTCACCAGTTTTCGGAGTCCCTCCAGGCAGGAAGGTTCCAAGGTGCCAGTTTTTTGTGCTATGCTCGCAATCCGCCGCTCGCAGCCACTTGTTTCCTTGCGCTGTCCGGGTCTGGGGGAGGGAGCGGGATGCTCCGCTCCTACGCTGCTCTCGCCGCCCTGGCCGAGGGTCTAGGCTGCGCAGCCTGCCCGATGCGCGCGAAATGTGAGACTGCTGGGCGTTGCCGCTGCTAAAAAGCCGATCTCTGTCGGGAGTCGCTGGAAAGCTGCACCGGCTCGGGAGGCGGGACGGACCGAGCTAGCTGTGGCCCCCAGGGTGCTCGGACCCAGCCAAGCCCCCTACCCCCGCGGAGCGTCTCCGGCTCCCAGCGTTTGGGGCTTTCCTGCGTCTCGCCACGGCAGTTTGGGCCGCCCTACCGCATCTCCCCCGGCAGCTCAGAGAAACACGTTCAGTTTGATCTTCCCAGCCGAGGTCCCGGCATTCACGCTCGCCAAGTCTGTCTCGAGCTGGTGGTGTTTATCAAGGAGGATCGCTCCTTTGCTGCTCACCTGGTCGCCATCTTCCCGGAATCGGAAAATGGTTTTTAAAAGCAGCACTTAGATTGACTTTTTATTGTAAGAGATAAAGATTTTGTAATTGGGATAAACAACAAAACCCAGCCTATGTCATTAGTGCTACTACTTATACCTTAGAAAAAGTGATTTGATTTAAAAAAAAAAAAAAGAAAGGATTTGCGATGGTTTACCAGAACAAGGCATACGGAAAGAAAGCTGTGAGCGTTAACATTTGTGAAAATGGTAATAACGATGATGGTGGTGATGATGCAACGAAGAATCCCGTGGAGCTGGCGATGGTGGGGCACACCTCTGCCCTGGCTCTCTGGGAGGCCGAGACAGGAGGACCTCAGCTTTCAGTGGTTTGGGCCATTTAGAGATCAAGGCCCTGCCTCAAAATTTTAAAAAATTTAAATTTAAAATTGCCTGGGGGGGCTGGGGATATAGCTCAGTGGAATAAGCGCTTGCCTAGCAAGTGCAGGGTCCTGAGTTCGATCCCCAGTACCGCAAAAAAAACAAAAAAAACAAAAAAAACAAAAACAAAAACAAAAAAAAAATTGCCTGGGGAAGTAGCTCAGTGTGAAGGATCTGGGTTGATCTCCAGTACCAGGAAAAAAAAAAAACGGTACGTAAAAGGTTATTTCTAACCTGTAACTCAGTGGTTTTGAAACAGTGCACAAGTGACATGCTACAGCTGAAATGAGCTCTCTGATGATGGTTGAGTGTGAAGCCATCCTGTGGCTTTTGCTTTCTCTATCAGAGGACACCCACCCCGTCTCTCCCAGAATCTGATTTGGGGAAGGTGTACCTTTCCTCTCGTGTTGCCATGGCGCCATGGGTCTCACACAGCTCAGGAACACTAGACTGAAGCGCTGGTCTTCTGTTAACTGTGGCTGCTGGTGTGAGGTTTACTGCAGATCCCTGGGTCCAACTGCAGGTAGCCGCGTGGGCTGCAGGCACCCACAGCACTGAGAACACCGCAAATCAGACATGTAAGTTAGACAGCTGTTGAACAGGCTAGTCGAGACTTGGCCACTCAGAAGGCAGAGTGAAAGACATGACGGAGGACTCAGCAGAGAGACAGAAGTAGAAAATAGGAAAGAGTGATTGAGAGGCAACAAGACAGAATCGTACCCAGACACGAGATTGCAGGGAGCTCGGGTGGGCAGTGTTTGAGGAAGCAAAGCTTTGAAGTCACTAACTCCTGAGATTCAGGAGCTACAACAAATCCTAAGCAAGAGATATGAAAGAAACAAATCCAAACCTAAGTGGCATGGAGTACACCAACAGTGAAGGGAAAATCCTAAAATCAGAAGCAAGACCGATCACCTAACAGCATTTAGACAGAGGAATGACTTCCCAGCCTGACAGCGCAGCTGGAAGGTGACAACCTAGCTGAAAAGAATTTCTGCGAAGAGTTTACCTTTGAGGAGTGAGAGGGAAAGAACATTTTCAGAGAAGCAGCAAATCAAGAGAATGAGGGCCGCATTAAAGGGATGTCTAAAGGGCTACTTCCAGAGGGCGGTCATTGATTCCCACGGAAGCTGCCAGATGAGGAAGGAGGTTCACGTAAAGAAAACAGTGAACGTGTAGATGAACACAGATGCACTTTGGCTATGAGTAACAACAGCAGCACACACTGTGTGGGGTGATCAGGAAGCTGCACCGTTCAGAACTCCTAACGGTCGCTGTGTATGGATAATAATATTTTAGAATGATAATTGATGCATAAATAACTTCCAGGTGGTAGAGCCACAAATGGCAAAGTGAGACCACTCAATGCAACATAACAGAGAAAGGAAAAAGAAAAACTGGGACAAAGAGCGAAAAAGAAGAGATAGAAATAAATTTGGGTATGTAAGTAGTCCCAATATAATGGACTAAATTTTCTGGGTTAGGAAGCACAGATTGTCAAATTAGATTTTTTAAAAAAACAGGTCCATGGGTAGTTTATAAAAGACATTTAAAGTATAGTATGGATTCCCTTCACAGCTTTGCTTGTATAGGTAATGTTTTATTTCTTAAGGTAGAAGTTTATATGAATTTTCATTGTTTTGTGTGCCTTAAAATTTTTCATAAGTTATATGTTAAGAACTCACTCAAGCCAAATTAAAGGACAGTGGAGAAAGAAAGTATTTCTGTCGTGTATGACGAGTTAACATCAGGTGTTTTTATGTGTCTGTGATGGTGTATGTAGAACGAATGTGTCCATAGACAATAAAAGGAAGCCCAGAGCCTCAAGAGAAGCATCTTTATGAGACAGAAATAGGCAACTAAAACTACATAAAAAGTGATCACACACAAAATCACATTTAGGTTTATTAATTACTAAAAAAGCCTGGCACACGGGTGCATGCCTGTAACCCCAGCTATGTGGGAGGCAGGGGCAGGCAGATGGTGGATTTGAGGCCAGGCCTGGCAACTTACAGAGATTCTGTCTCAATGTTTTAAAAATGAAAGGACAAGGTGGGATTGAGGATGTAGTTCAGTGATGGGTCACCCTCGTGTTCTGTCCTCAGGAACCACAGTAGAACAAAAACAGAACTAATGAAGTAAAAGTTGAAGGAAGTATGCTTCTGTCTTCAGTTTGACAACAGTTAGAAAGGCACTAGAATATGTTGTGTTCATCAGAGGTCTGTACACTGGTGGTGGGGAGAGAAATTCGCGCACCATTTCTAGTGGTAGTAAATGTGTGAACTCTGACTCAGTAATTCAGTTGATTTTAAGAAAGAGCAAGAGAAAAAAAATGCCCTGAAGAAGTTATTTTGCAGTGTGGTTTGTACAGATGGGAGCTGTCTGAATGTGCAGCAGTGACAGATAACAGAAACTAGATGTCAGGAAAAAACTGTGTGCAGTGGTGACCTACTACTTAGGCATCACGATGATCATATATATCCTGTTTTACTGACAGAAAAATCTCCATGATTTATTACCTGAATAAGTAAGTTCTCTGCGTATATATGATACTGCTCGTATTACGACTTCTATGTTTATTTGTATTTCTATGTTTGGAAAATAAGCAGAGTCACATGCTGAAAAGTTAACCTACTTAACCTCATATAAATAGTAGTTCTCTTAGCTGTAGTTTTGCTGTCTGCAGTTTCAGTTATCTGTGGTCATCTGTGGGCCGAAAATACTAAATGGGAAATTGCAGAATAAACAATGGATTAAGTTTTAAATAACTTTTAATCACAGTATGCTGGTAAAATTGTTCCATTGTTAGTGTTTGTTAATCTACTTCTGCTCCTAATTTATAAATTAAACTTTATCATAGTTATGTGCGTATAGGAAAAGTCCGGAACGTAGGGTTCAGCACTGCATGCAGTATCAGGTGTGCCTGGGGGTCCCGGAACACATTCCCATGAGTCTGGGGACCAGTGTTTGTTCCTGTAGTGAAAGGTACGAGGTAATGTTGTGTGGTTCTGTTCTTACTCTTTCTAAAAGATGTGCTAAGATCTGTATTCATGAGTTAATTCTCATCCATATTAGCATTGACCCTTTTCTAAAAAGTACGCTAGAATTTGTTACGTCATCGGCAGAGCATCTGATGATATTTAGTATGCACACACATGTGTGAGCGTGTGTGTAAGAGAAAGAGAGAATGAACCGTGGTATATTTTACTAGGATTCTTTCCTTTGTAAGACAAGCAGCCCAGTTCAAACAAGATTTCAAAAACTGAGAAGGAATTGTAGAGCCAGGAGTCCAAGTGGCATCTGGCTGAGGTAAAGGTCTAGGAGAGGCAGGGTGCCCCTGAAACAGCATCTTGCCTCCTGCTGCCCCCAGCCTCCTCCCCTTGTGTGGTCTCATTCTCACAACAGGTTCTCCCCATGTGGTGGCCCGGTTATGTCTTGTCATGGGAAGCGCAGGAGCAGTCCTGGCCCGGATGGCTGCATGACCTCCTGATCCTGGTTGCCAGGGGACACGTCCCTGTGTGAGCAAATATGGGAGTGTGTCCCCTCCGGGAGCCAGGTGGGCCTGAGTGAGAGGGGACCGGCCTCATACTGGGCTTGTAGCATTGTCACAAGAGGGTGAGAGCACAGTAGGCATGGTGTCTCCTCCTGCTTGGAAGGTCTTTCGTGTGTCCACTCTTTTGCAGGCCATTGCCCCTGAGCTTTGTTCCGTGATGTTTCATTCTTGTTCTTATTGAGTAGACGTCACAGACATATCCAGGGCTTGCCCACCTTGGCAGGATGACAGTATGACCATGTCACGTCTGCATAGGGAGCCCCTCTTCTGCTGAGGCTGCGTGTGTCCTCTCTGAGCACCACACAGGCACACTGGCAGAGGCACTGCCAGCATCCTGGATTTTACCTGTCACAGTCAGGTAGAATGTTACCTGTGGGTGGAGACCAAAGGGCTCAGATTCTTCCATCTGTGCTGCCTGGAACCTGCCCCTCTCAGTTGTCTGAGTCGTAATTTTTTTCTTGGTTTATTGACAAAACAGCTTTTAACGTTTTCTTTCAAAGGAGCCCTAAAAAAACACCCCACGTAAATAGAAAATGGGTTTTTAGTTTATCTGGCAGACTCAGGGCTCTGAAAACCTGTGTCTCACAGATGTTAAAGTAGAGTTGTCCTTGTCTGTAATTGCTAAGAATTTGGCTTGAGTTTTGTACAATTCCTTGTGCAAAAGAATTCCTGTTTATAGCAAAAGGAGTTGAAGCTGAGGTATCTCATGAGATATCAAACAAATAAAAATACACCCTGAAGACGTTTTTGCAGAGTAGCTGAGGTTATTAGGCCACATTCCACTATCCAACCCCAAGTCTTGGCTCACTGGGTTTTTTGTTTGTTTTTGGTCTATATGACTGAAAATCTGCTGAGAGAAGTCTCGCTTCTGTTTCAGGGACTCCAGCTATGTCTACAGATAGCTTATGACAAGAGGGCCCTTCTGAAGACCTGGAGTGCTATGCAGGGTTTGATTTCTTAGACATGTCGCACTCTGTCTGCAAGCATTGCTCCCCAGTGGCTGTTTTTTACTTGAGAAATGAAAGGATTCACTCCTGTCCCCCTCTTCCATGAAGATTGCACTGCCCTAAGATGACGTCGGAGGGCCAGGTTCTGTGATTTACTCCCCATGTTAAGCTCCTGAATCTGTCCACAATGCTCAGTTGAATTAAGTACTCCTTACAACTGGACATTTCATAAAGAAGAAAATACCATTTATAGAGCTCATGGATAAAGAGAAAAGATAGACGTGTGATTGGCTGCCTGGTTCCTTCTGTGCCTGGTAGAAGATTCCTGAGGTCTGTGATGCTTCTTAGGGTGGTGAATGATTGGCAGAGCCTCAGCTGTGCCATGATTGTGCCATCCCCTATTTTTCGACTCTGACTATAGCTGCAGTAGGGTTGGGGTTGAGGGTACTGTTTTAAAGGGGTAAGTGTAATTGAGCAATCACAGCAGCCCCAGGCTGCCACCAGGATTCATAGCAAACCTTAACCTTACCATTGCCCGTTTTCCCATGGCTTCTACAGGGTAGAGACAGGAGGAAGTGAGGGCTGGCTGATTGTAAGGGCGTGGTTCTCTCTCCTTGGGTATTTTGTGGGAGGGGATGAGGTCTGTGAATCGGAAAAGATTCTGCTGTTGTTGACTTTTGTTTAGAGGAATACATTCTGTGCACTTAAAATACCTTTCTAACTCGTGCTGTGCCGTGGACACAGCCCCGGTCCTCACTTTGTTAGCTTGTAGGACAGTCCCTTCCCCAAAATGTCCCTTCCCAAGTCTAGCACAGTCCCAGCAGGGTTTGGCTCTGTGGATAACGCATCCCTCTAAGTGCTTAGCCTCTGATGCTGGGCTTCTCTTCGGTGCACGTGCAGTGTCTCTGTCCCTGCAGCGGGCGTGGGTCCTGATAAGCAGGGACACTGCAGCGTCTGTCTCCTGAGCTGAGTGTAGTGGGTGGAGCAGAGGTCGAAAGACCCCCCTCTTCATGTGTGTTCTGGGGCCTGAGGCAGAGAGCAGCGGTTGGTGAGTTACCTCTGAGGGACTGCCTCTTGTTTTTATACAGCCCAGAGACCAAGAACAATTTTTATGTTTTTAAATGGATGGGGAAAGAAAACCCCAAAAGAACATTTCATGATGTGTGAAACTTGCATGAAATTCAAATCTCAGTGTTTATAAGTTGAAAAACAGCCAACCCCATTATTCCTGGAGTGTCCGTGGCAGTGTTTGCACCCCAGCTGCAGAGCTGAGTAGTTGCCACAGAAACCCATTGGCCTGCAAACTTGTTGCCGGTCGCCCGCACTGGAGGTGCAGCCTGAGGTCCTCCCTGGGCTTGAGCTGAAGACTTGGAGGAGACACTGTGGTGTCCCGTGATGGAGCTCTTGGTGCCGTGTCCTCATCTGTACATGGAAGGTAGGTCTCAGGGTAACCTGCCCAAGTGGCCTGTGTTGTTCCTAGGCAGTTCTGCAGCGTTTCTTCTCTCAGAGCTCCAATTCCCTCCTTGCAAGTCTTCAAACCTGTTAAGGTTTGTGTCTGGATGCCCCCCCAAAGCCTCATGCAGTTATGGGGCGGGCTTCTAGAGTTTATGATTGATCCATGGTCCAATGCTGGGATTATGGGTGTGAGTGCTACACCACCCTGGGGCAGGTAGTTTGCATACAATATAAGGGAGCGGAAGAGGCTTGCTCTTCCAGCTGCCACTCCTCTTGTTTGCTCTTGTTGCTTTTGTGGTCTTCTGCTGCCATGAACTGTTGCTCTCTGCCATGTGCCACTCTGCCTTGGAGCCAGCCACGTATAGATTGAAACCTCCACAAACTGTGAGCTAAATAAACCTTTCCTTCCTTAATTCTGGGCTTCAGATATTTTGTCTCAGCCATGAGAGAACAGTAACCAGGACAGGGCCCCCGCAGAAACTGAGCCTTGAGGGACAGGTTGCATTTGATTTGTAGCACCAGAGAGCGTAAAAATAATACCTCAACCACTTTGACAAGTGATTTTAATGCCTTGCATGTAAACAGTTTTACTATTTTGCATATTTTATATTTGTAGAGTAATTCAGTGTTTAAAATTTAACACAAAACGTTTTTTTGAATGATGGATGAATGTGTTCATCAAGGAATATATTCAACAAGGAAACCACTTTGTTCCACAAAACTTCTTGCAGGGAATTTGTATCCACAGAAAGATATGTGATTTCCTTAATCAGTTTGTTGTGCAAACAAGGGAAATGTTCACATTTTTTTCCTTTTTAGAAAAAGCATTTTGGGGAAAGAATTGTGTTTACAGAATGACCTGCTGTTTGTTCTGCTTTTAGGAGCTGTCCTAAGGAGAGGTGTTGTCTGTCTCCAAAACACAGAGTGACACTGGGTACCCACTTGAGAATAACAAAACTGCCTTTCCCTGCTGTAGGTTCCTGTGCTGAGTACTGTTTATTACACTGGTCTTTGTGTGGAGTTTAAGGGTAGCATGAAGCTGCACCTGACAAAGGCCAGAGGAACAAAACCAGAGGAGGAACCTGGGAAGAGAGTTCGTGTGAGGGGCGTGTGCGTGTGTCCCTGTGTGTCAGGCACCAGGAAGCCCAAGCTTTGGTAGGAATCGGAGTGCCGAGCGCAAAGCTGCAGAAACAGGAAGCAGGGATGGAGAGAAAAGCTGGAGTGGGGGCTTGGGAGGAGAGAGGCTGTGGCAGGACGAGGGCCACGGGGAGCAAAGGAGAGGACCAGAGGTGGGGAGCATCTGCCCTCTGACATAGGATTCCGGGTGTGAGCTGGTGGGCCCAGAGCTTTCCGTGAACTTTCTGAGGCTTTGGTGGAGTGGATGGAAGATAGGGCTGTCCAGCCACCGTCTCCTGCTTTGTCTCCAGGTCCTGCTCCTGGGCAGCAGCCCTTGATGCTTTCTTCAGGCGGAGCCCTGGCCCTCCTCACTCAACCCGAAGCCCAGCTTCCAGGGAGCCCCAGCCACCATCTTGCCCCACCCCACACTGCTTGGCCCCTCCATCCTGGCTCTGCCCTGGACCCTCCATTACTGCCTCCAGGTGCCTCTCTCTCTGGGCCGGCTTTGCCTCCTGGAATGTGGACATTGGCAGTGTAAAATACCATTTGCTTTACGCTGTGGCTCTCACTGTCCAAATGCCCTGGGCTCCAAGAGCATCTGCCTCCTCTTTGGGCAGCACCTGGACTCATAGTGAAATTCTTTTGTCCTTTGACTTGTGTGGAACAGCTGTGCTCAGGCGGTGTGTCCCACGTATGATGTTGTGCCTGGTGTACGCAATGCAGACGCTGTGCTCAGCTGCCTGCACAGGAGGCCTCCTTCCCCAAGTCATCGTCTCCTCTGTCTGTTCTTCCCTGCAGCTCCTGGCTGACGGCTGGGAGAGGGGCGTGGGCTGGGGAGACAGACAGCCAGACAGACTCCTGGGCAGGCACTCTATCCCTGACAGGTTGTAGGGTGCCAGAAGGTGAAACACTGCCGATAAGAGCAGCAGGGGTGTAAGACTTCCAGGAAGCCCCTTCTGAACGACTCCCTTTACCCCAGACATGGCAACAAGGGAAACCTGGTCGTTACTAAAGGGTGTGGTGATTCCATCAGAAAAAAGAAGAGATACTGCCCAGGGCCCTCCGGAGCTTATCTTGCCTGGGGATAGATGCATAGGTTGTAACTGTGTGTCCTGGTCACAGTCACCTCTTTAAAGTGTGCGTGAAATGTGTAGGAGGCCTGGGATGCCCTGTGGCTCGGGGGTCTGGATTAGCCAGATATCCCCAGGTTACTAACTGCCTGCCCCCCTGGTGGAGCTGTGCTTGCTTCACAATTTCCTGGTGCCTGGCACCAGGAGAGAAGGTGGCTTCTTTCCTCCTCAGGGCCAACAGTCTTTGTGGAGAGCGGCCATTTGCCCCAGTCCCTTGGGTGGTTTCTGTGTGTGCCTGGGATTTCAGTGTCTACGTGCTCTCTGGTTTGGTATTCATCCCACTGGTTTGCAAAGGCACGCTGTCTGGAATGATAATCGAGAGGACCACAGTGTCTGTGGTTGCCTTGCCCGTCACTTCTCACCTGGCCACGTGTCCTGGTCCCTCCTCCCAGAGTCCATGGCCCCATCTTTCCCGAATATGCAGGGCCCAGGGCTGTGCTGGGTGGGAGGGAGGTGTCAGTCCACTCCACCCAGCGGCATCACCAGGTCCTGAGGTGGCTGAGACAGCCGTGTCCCTCCCAGAGAGCACTGCATGTGCCCCGGCTGCTGCGGTCCCTTATCCGCCTTCTGAGCCGCTGGCCGTGTGTCCCCGCTTTGCTAACTGGTCTGTCTTTGCTGGGTCTCACCTTCTCCATGTCTCTCCTCTCCTGTTCCGCCTCTTATCTGGCCTCATCCTCCCGTTCTTTGTGCTTCCCGAGCATTCCAGCTTGTTCACCATGCATGGCCGCTGCTGCCCTCACACTAAATGTGGTCAGAGTCTTTGGAACTCAGCGGCCTCTTCACGCTCCAGTCCTGCTGCTGCTGCCAGCACCACCCCTTCCACCTGAGTGTGCTCAGCCCTGCTGCCGCCCCGTTTCTCACTGCTGGTGTCTGCTCCGCTCTGGCCCCCGGCTCCCAGGTCCAAGCAGCCTCCCCCAGGCCGGGATCCAAGCTGCTCCTTTCCTTGCAGATGTATCCCCTGCGATGTCCCCACATCCATGGACAGCACCATGTTCCAAGTCCTAAAATCTTAGAGATAATGGAAAATAATAAATGGAAAATGAAAGTCATGCATGACCCTCACTTTCAGATACTGGCTTTGTTCCACTTGTAATGTATTTACCTCAAGGCACACGTGCACACACACACACATGCACACACGGACTCACACATACACATCGTCGTCTTTTGTATGAACACCTATCAGAACATATATCGGAATTAATTCAGTTTAACTGGATGCTAATGCTGGAACATTGTAGTTTTTCGATGTGATTTAGACTGAAGTCAGTTATTACCACCACTGAATGTAAACCTGACATTTTAAGCAAAGGCGGTGTTGTTGATCTCTTACTGCGGTTTATTAGTAGCAGCCATGTGGAAACTTGCTGTCTGGGTAGCAGTGGCTGTATCTGGGCTCTGTCCCTGCCTGATGCTCCTGCGTTCATCACACATGTGACGATCTGTGACGCACACAGTTGACCTTGGTGGGGAACAAGATACCCGCGGGAGGGGCAGGGCATCACTTCTGCTTTTTTTCTTTTGCTGTTTTTGCCTTCTTGGTTACGTCTGGATTGACAGTGACTTACGATGAATGTTGTGGTATGATTTGGGAAGTTTCGCACCTTATTTTGAAGGCAGCAAACTTGACACAATTGGCTGTTAATTCATTTTTGTAAAGATATGAAAAGCCCAAGTAAGACCTTTTTTGAAAGGTGCATTATCTAAACAGAAACAAAGATTTTTAAATCTGAGGGTTGTTTATTGATGTGAAGGCCAGTACCACATGGTTTTATAGAGCTAGGAATTGTGATATTCTCTATTAGTCTCTTTATTCTGCCTGTTTTATTGTTATTATGGGCTCTATTCACATCTTGGCTTAGAAAAGATCTAACAGTCTTTGTAAAGCTACCAGGTCAGTGCCTTCTCTTTCAATATTTGTGTTATTTCCTTTTACGTTTAACCATTTGTTAAAGTTCTTAATAAGTTTTTGTGCATATAATTAATAGTTTTCACCACATGCCCCTCGATCATCATACATTTCATTCCTGCAATGATGCTTTTATATTTATGACCCGTCTGATTGAGTGAGTCGAAGCATACACACAGCCATACGTGGGGCATGATGGCAGGGTGACCTGTGTATCCTATGATCGTGAGTCATGGATAAGCTCAGGGGTGCCAGAAATGATCTTGAAATAGGTATTTGACCGTTTGTCCTTTCAGAGGCTGAGGCCTGCATCCAGAAGCTAACACCAAACCATAGGTTTTGGGCAGATAGGGTGGTTGAAGCTGAAATTGATGGATCCCTGACAGATATGTTTGGGTAAGAATTTGCGTCCTGCTCTATTAACTCACCCTTAGCATTTTCCTATACCATTGTTCTTTGAAATCATATTTAATGGGCAAGTGATTTTTACCTGCCTGGTCATTCCATAATTTATCAGCTTTTGTCTTTGTGTCAGACGTGTTTGTTTCTTTGGTTCCTGCTCAACTCATACCGTCTCTGGATACTGCCTTGCATCTGGGTTGTTTCTCTGTCCCTTCCCCTTGTACCCTTAGCCAGCATGCAGAAGGCCCCGTGGTAAAGGAGAACTGGGCTCCTCCTTTTGCGCGGGAGAACCTCTCGGATGCTGGGAGATGGCCTACCCCTCCTGCCGGCTCACAGGCTCTGCTCCACAAGGAGGTTCTCCTCCGGGTAGTGCTGGTCTACCTCCTCTACCTTGCAGATCCGGGGAATCAGGCCTTGAGCCCTTCACACAGCCTCTGGCCAGGAGCCCACACCTGTGCTTTCTCCTGGGGCCTCTGCTGCATTGCTGGACTCCTGGTTCTCTGGGCTCAGGCCTTGGAAGGCCACACTCTGGGTTTTGGGCCAGGCTCTCTCTGATCTTTCTTGGAGTCAGTCCTGCCTCGGGACACCAGGATTCCAGCCCAGGCATTGCAGCTTGTGTTCTGCATGGCTGATGGCCCCACCTCACTCTGGTTGCTGGTGGCTGGTGGCTGGTGGCTGGTGGCTGTCAGGCTGGTAGACTGGCTCAAGCCCGAGACGGCATGTGGGTGGATGTGGCATCATGGTCAGACTCAGGCTCCTGCATTGCCTTTCCAAACCGGGCCACATGGACCGCAGTACCTTGGACAGTAACCTCCACCCTCCTCCCTGGGAGCTGCTGCTTTCCTCCCCTTGCTGGGTCCGTGCTGTTTCCTGTTTTCATAATGTCCACACACAGGTGCCAGCACAGCAGCAAAGGAAGATGGAGCCGGTGCTCCTAGACACGCATGTGCACAGGGGCCAGGAGCCCCTGCCTCCATTGATGGCTGAGGCAGGAGTCTCTCTCCCCCACCACCTTGGGATGGGCCTGTTCTCTAATGCTAGACCTGCCTGCCTGCTCAGAGGGGCTCAGGCCAGCCCCAGGGACTATCTAGTTTGGAGACAGTTGAGGAGGCAGTGCCTCCTTTCCTAGATTCAGCGACCACTCCTTCTGCCACCTCTGGCCCTACTGCAGAGCCCTGGGCCCAGCCTCCTGTGGGGTGGGGCATCATGGAGAGGCATACACAGCTGGTTAGGGCCTGGCCAGGACCTGGGCCCAGAGCCCTGAATGTCCGGGCTAATTGCTGTGAGCTGTGAAATTCCCACCCCCATGACAATCTTTGGGAAGCTGCCTGACCTGCCTCCCATCCAGAAGTGGAAGGGATCCTCCCTGTGTACATGTCAAGAAAAATCCTGCCTGGTCTTGTACGGAAATCTTTTGGTAAGAACCTAGATATTTTAAGTATGTATTTGTTATGGTTGCACAGGAAATCCAAGGAACGGGTTTTTCAGAACCTAAGCAGTTAATGCTGGGAATTTGCTGCAAATAAATTGATCAGTATGCAAGACAGTTGTCACGGCTGAATCATGGTCCACAGTTAAGGTAAACAGATCTGTGATGACATTTTCTGAGCAGAATACAAATGCAGCCACATTTCCTCCCAGAGGTTCCTGACATTTCTTCTACTCGGAGAGAGCAGATTCTGCTAAGAAGGTGTTGGTCACAGGAAGAAGGATCTTTGTTTAATCCCTCTGAAAAGGTAGGGCTGTGCTATTTGATGTGCTTTCTGGGAAGAGACTTGTTCTAAGAAAGCCGGGTGTTGGGGAGACTGCTTTTCCTTGGTTAACTGCCTCCCCTCCTCTCCCACCCATGGAGAGAGCCTTTTGCTTTTTATTTATCTGAATAATCATTACACTATCATATGTGGTCGCATTGTGAAAGTTTGCATTTCATTAGTTTTTTCTCAATGTGAAGATCAAGGTATGAGAATCAAGAAATATTTTTCTTGTTTGAATTCACATGGAAGAGTGGGAGGCACAAGATGTCTTTTTTGCATGTCCTTTTCTTCTTTTCATCTTACTACTCTCAAGTTTCGCCATTTTCCAGGTTTTTCCTAGCTGTGCCTTGATATAGGAATTCTGTACAATATGTCTGCTTTTGAAATGTGATATTGTCTGTTGCTGGATGCTGCTTCCGAAGCCAGATATGTTTTCTGTATCATGGTGAATCTTGCAAAATCCTCAGCTTATGTTTCTTTTAGAATGAGCTTGAAACCCCACTGCCACCCTGCTGAAGGATAGTCTTCCCCCTGTACAGTGGGAAGCGTAGCTTGGGTGGGGGAGATATTTGCACCGAGGTCTGGTGGCTGTGGATGCAGATGTTTCTGTCTATCTGGCTATGACCAGGGACCCGAGCAGAGCGCCATTTATAGCGGGTGCGTTCAAGGTGGGGGCTTCAGCTGGGGTAAAGGGCCAGAAAGCTCCAGGACAGGACACGAGCAGGAAGTCTCCTGAGTGAGTCTGCTCAGAAAGTCAGGAGCAGTGGAAGGAATCACTTGGGAAGAGCATCTTTTATCCTGTGCTCGCTCCTGCCCTGGCATCCCCGAGGTCTGCTGCAGATTAGCACCCGGGTGACTTCCTCCAGGAAGCCTGCTTGGATCTCCCAGTCATCTCCAGTCTCTCCAGCAGGTGCTCGTGGTGTGAAGCCACCCAGCCACACGTCTGCTCCTCGCCTCATCTTGGACCTTGTCTCTAACTGTGTAGCTTCAGCACAGCGCCTGACTCCAGGCGCCTCACAAATGCTGCTAGCGGTGCAGACAGGCCCCATGTCCTAGTGGCAGCCTCCAAGGAAGGGGGGAGTGTCCTGTCAGCTGCATTTCTTAATTGGAGGATAGATGGAGAAACTGTCAGGCGATTGTGAGGTGAGGACTGGGAGCAGGCGCCTGTGCGCCCTGGCCTTTGGGATTCAGGGAGGAGAAAGGCAGGCGCTCATATCCCTGCCTCCTGCCACACCCTGGCCCCAACCTGGGCACTGGCGAGAGGCACACAGGCAGCAGTGCATCCTACGCTTCTTCCTGTTCAAGATGCTTTCTGCCCTGAGCAGTGGGGGAGGATCAGGTGACCAGGGCTTTTTAGAGCTTTCCCATTTTGGGCCCTGACGCTGTCATACCTGTCATTTGAGGCAGTGACATCACCTTCCTCTTCATGGCACCACTGTGCCTGCCCTGCCACCTCTTACCTGGGCAGCCGTGACCCGCATGCCTTCCCAGAAGCACAGGTATGGTGTAAATGGGCCCCAGAGGCCAAGCCTGCCCCAGGGCTTGAAAACAGGTGTTCTGAAATGAGATGTTGGAGTTGGATCTGAACAGGTAGGAGTGAGCTGGGTGAAGAGAGGAGAGTTTTCTTGCAGAGGATAAGAAGGAAGGGCCATTGGAAGGAAGGACAGTCTTCCTTGTATTTTGCTCAGAAAATGTCATCACAGATCTGTTTACCTGGACAGAGCATGTGCAAAGGCCCTGAGGTGGGGTGGCATGGTGTGTTTGAGACTGGTGGGGCAGTGTGGTGGAGCTTGTGGTAGGGGACAGGCAGAGGGGTGGACAGGCACTGGGCAACAGGGACAGGGAGCGCTGCACTGTGAGAGATAAGGAGCACATGAGAGGACTTGGGGCCACTTGCCCCCTTTGTGAGGGCAGAGCAGGAAGATGGTGGGCATGAGGCAGGCCAGCAGCTGCCCAGGGTAGGGAGGCTGCAGGGGGTGACAGTGGGACTTGGAGTAGGGTCGGGGTTGTCCTTGGAGGTGCCGTAGATGCCCCGCACCTTGGGGAGAGAGGAGGTTGTGCTAGCTGCCCGGGGTCCAAGAATGGAGCCACAGTGGCCTGGGGGCAGGAGCAGCCCCAGGGGGTGGGAGGCCGGGAAGGGGCACCTGGAGAGCAGGACAGAGGAGTGAAGCTGAAAGGTGGGGGCAGCAGAGGATGACTGCCAGCCCTGCGGAGGGGTAATGGTGACTCTGGAGTGGCCCCGGGGTAGCAGTGGCTCTCGAGTGGGCAGCAGGGCCTTGTGATAGAAGGGGCAGGGGCAGGGCTGGGTGTTCATGTAAGGGAAAGCTCTGTGTCTGTGCTCCAGGTAGGTGAGAGAGTCTTGTGTGTGTGTGTGTGTGTGTGTGTGTGTGTGTGTGTGTGTGTGTGCGTGCGTGTGTGAGAGAGAGAGAGAGAGTGGGAGAGAGAGAGAGAAGCCCTATGTGGTTGTTCGGGAGGGCTGTGGAGACTGGGCAGTGGGCAGGAGTTTTAGCTAAGCACTGCTGTACTCTCAGGGCTGAGACCTGGCCTGTGACCACCACCTGTGTAGGTTGGCCGAACCCCAGAGCCACAGAGGGGCAGCCTGGGGTGCAGCATTCTCCAGGCGAGCAGTTCAGGAAGGGCCAGAGTGGGCTGCTACCTTCTTGCACTCCTATGAATCAGAGCCAAAGAGCAAAATCAGAAGTAACGCCATCCCCCGGGGTAAGGAAGTCACAGTAGGCTTTGTTAGCAGCTCGGGTAAGTGTGTCTTCGCCTGACCATACACGTGTGCTTGCTCTGCCGGGCATCACGCGGGTCCTTTGATCACTGTGGTCCTCGTTACTGTGGAAGATTTGGACTGTAACTATCCCCATTTTATAAGTAGCAAATAGAGGCACAGGGCTGTTATGTGCACAGGGGTTATATAAACATCACACACACACACACACACACACACACACACACACGCACATGCACAAAATGTCTGTTTGGAAAGACATATTTCTCTTGGAGAAAACTAAATAAGGGAGAGGGAAAATTACTTTTGCCAAACACATGAATAAATGATCTTGCATCTTCACAGTAACTGTGTTTTCCTTATTTGTAGATGAAGCACCCGAAACCTAGCAAGTTTCAGTAGTTTCCCCGTGACCCACAGCTGGACTGAAGGACTGAGGAGCACAGACATTTCCTGGGCACCGTGCAGCCTCCGTCCGGGCTGTGACGAAGTCCCAGTGTTAAGGGTGTCCCTTGCTCTGGAGTGGGAGCTGCCAGGCTACCGGGCCTTACCCAGGCACCATGAGGGGCGAAGGTCTCCCATTGGGTGGCACCCCATGTGATCCCGCTGTACCATCCTTGCTGTGTGGCCAGGGAATGGTGTGGCCTGACTCCCAGGAGTGCTTGTGTCACATCTGCCTTACAGATGGGTGGACGTAAACCCCAGTGAGGAGGTGGTGGGTGCTGGGGACCGAGGTGGCTCTTGTGTCGTGAGTCACCTCTTCATTGCTGTGATAGAATACCTGAGGAAAACAGTTTAAATGAGGAAAGGTTTGTTTGGGCTCGGGTTTCAAAGGTTAGCCCATGGTTGGCTGGCTCCGGTGCTTTGGTCCTGGAATCAGGCTGCGTGTGGAGGAAGAGGAGGGCCAGGGATGAATTATACCCCTCAAGGGGGTGTCCCTGATGACCCATCCCACTTGTGCAGCCGCCTTCTAGTGCCCCCCCCCCCCCCAGTGGCCATTCAGTTATGGACCAGCAGTGGATTAACCTGATCTCAAGGTCAGAATCATCATGGCCTGGTTGCTTCCCCAAAGCCCCTTCTGGGGCAGGCCTGCTGCTGCACATGGGTCTCTGGGAGGGCATTTCATGCCCAAACCTAAGGGCACTCATCTCAGTCTTGGTGCAGACAAAATTTTACCCTCCTGCGAAGTGAGTCTGTTCCGCTGTTGGACATGCCTGTTATTAAGAAGAGTCCTCTTCCTTGGCTCTGTGTTTTCATTGATTACTTCTGGCTCTCCAGCTACGTATGCTTTCTACTGTGCCTTCTATGGGAAACAGCTTGGAAATATTTATTATTCTATTTGTGATTGTTCTATTAACACTAATTAACATTAAAATAACACATGGCCCCCGGGGAAAAACTCTAGGATATTCAAAATAGAAAAAGAACTTTTGGGAGAAAATAAACCATCCATCATTTTTAAAAAGAATTTCATTTCATTTAATTTTTTTTATTTGAAAGACAAAAGAATGGAGACATATAAACCAGAATCACACAAAAACAATACAGGAAATACAAAATTATAGAGAAGATAGTAGGGAATTAGCACTGGATGCTGTATTACATAATGTTATCTTCACATATGTTAACACAAAAACAATAAAAGAAATAACAAATTATAGAGATGATAGTAGGGAATTAGCACCGGATGGTATATCACATAATGTTATCTTCGCATTTGTTACTCAGTTACACAGATGATGGCTTGTTCGATTAATCAGTTTTCTCCACCCTCATCTCTGTTGTTCTAGCACCTAATCAGTCCATCCATCATTTTTGAAATAGCTAAATTTAATAACGGTATACTTTTACCTGCTGGCTGTCTTTTTGTGTGTAACACACACACACACACACACACACACACACACACACACACACAACCTTCCCATATCATCCTCGGACCTTCTTGTGAGGCCTGAACGCTTTAGTATATCTTGGTATGTGGGGCCAACCTGTCCTCCAAAGAAGGCTGTCTTCTTTTGCTGACCTGGCAAGAGACCTTGCTGCAGCCATCTCCCCTGAATCCCAGGGCTCTGCTTGTGTGGACATCAGTCAGAGAAGAGCTGTGGGGTTTGCACAGTAGGCAGGCACGGTACCTGGGGGAGGCCGCTGATGGCACATGGCCTTGGATGACAGAGGAGCAAGAGTTCGCCTTATTTTGTGTGAATTTTAAAACCAACATTAGAGAAAACTGTTAATCTTTAAGGTGAATCTCAGCCTCATGGATTGCATCTTCCTTGTTTATTTAGTATCTAGAACAACGATTTTAGTTACCAACATGGCATCCAATAAAATGAAACAGCCATTTCTTAAATAAACTTTAAAAAGCAGGCACAGAATGGATTTCCTTGGTAGTCCAAAGAACGTGTCTTAAACCTGCAGCTTTTAAACTCAAGGACCGTGCAAACCTTTTACCTTTGCCATAATCATACTTTTAATTACTGTCAGTTGAGTGTTTATTTTATTCCAGGCACTATGTTAGGATAATTTTTAAAACCACTATGCAAAGCAATTGTCATGAACATTCACAGGTGGCCCTTTGACCAAAATTGTCTGAGTCACTCCAGTAGCCAGGAAGAGCTCACGGGCTATGACTTCATAGGCCTTTGTTACTGACTATTGCTCAGGACACTCTGGACCATGAAATAAGACATGAAAAAGAAAGTAAACCTGGAATTATGCAGAAGGGGAAAATAACATTATTATATTGAAGTCCATAGCATTGAGAAATTTAGAAAATTTAAAGGACTTCATGAAATCATTAGCACAAATAAGAGATTTCATGATCAGATAAAGGGGTTCTTACTCATCCTTCAGAATTTATTTTTTAAGAAATGGCAGGAAGCATAGGAGCCCAAGGGACCCTAAGCAGGCATCGGTATTTGGCAAGGACAGTATGCAGAGCAGCAAAGGGGCAGCGTCCGGGTGAGTGCCGATCGCATCAGTTGGTCCTTTGTAGCTCCTATGGGCTAGAAAATCATCTAGGAAGAAAGAGTGCAGCCATAGCACAAATGCAACACCAAACACCTAGAAATCAACCCAATAAGAGACTCTGGGAGCCTATGTGATGAAAACCAAAAACTTCAGAACTTAGTCAAGACTCCCTTTAGCTATGGCCATATGTCAGCGGTTGGAAATGCACAGTGTTGTAAAATCTCAGCATTCCCTCAAAATTAATTCATAGGTTCAAGGCAGACAGTTTCAAGGGTGTTAAATTTTATATATTAATCAAACCAAATCAAATTTTACATGGAAGAATGTATCAGAAATAAGCACAAGGAATTCTGAGAGAGAAGATGAGTGGGACTTTCATCACTAAATGTGCCATAAGCTATAATACGGGAGGAAGGATAGAGAGCTGGATGGCTGGCAAAGAAGTAGATATCCTAGAAATGGACACTTTTTAAGGCCAGGAGTGAGAGAGCATCAAAAAACTGACGGGGAAAAAGACTCCTGAATAAATGAAATTGGGATAATTGACCTTGTCTAGTGTAAAAAAAAATCAGCCTCAGGGTTGGGGACATAGCTCAGAGGTAGAGAACTTGCCTGGCATTAATGAGGCCCTGGCTTACATCCCCAGCACCACAAAACAAAATCTTTCAACAGGAGAAAAATATATACATACACACACAAGATAGCTAAGGTACTACTAATTTCTATTGGTTTATTGAAAGGAACAGCCAATGCTGCATGCCTATATCGGGTAATCTGACTAACTACTTTGAAGATAACAATATGCAATATAACAACCATTGTTAATTTCCTATCATTTTGTTTTGAAATTCTGTGTTTTATTTTTAAATCTCTTTAAAATTAAAAAAAAAGAAAATAAACCAACACATTGGAAAAACTATTGTAAAATATTTTCAGGAAAGACACTACTCCAATTTATTATAAGAAAGATCATACAGGTGGGCAGGAGAGCTGCTCTGATCTCAGCAGAGGAGCGAGCAGAACACCACAAATGTAGTTTATGAAAGAAGCTACAGGACCGGAGCCAGCTGGCCCTCAGGAAGTATGGTGTGACGGTGAGGCCTGCAGACCTGCTGTCCCCCGACAGTGCCTGTTTTGTCCCTCTGGTGGGGTGTGTGACTCATCCTTTTCATGCCTATGCATTAAGCTCCTTTGCTCTCCTGTGTCCCGGAGCCCTGGCCTTCTCACGGCACGTGAGATCACATGCCAACGCTGTGCTTCCCTCTGAGCTCTTTATATCACAGGCAGCATAGAACTGCCCAAGGCACATGCTGTGTCCTGTGTGCACTGTCAGCTTGCACATGGTGCTTGTTCCTGCTGGAAGGCCCTGGGGTAGGCATGGGGGCAGGGGTCGGGGCTGGACGGGGAGAGAGGGAGGTCAGAGGAGGCTGGCTGTGGGCCAGAAGGCAACTTACACCAAGGAGCAGCCGAGAGGTGGAGGTGACCTCAGCATGGGACTACCCCTGGCCAGCTGTGGTCACCTAATCCCTCTTTTCTTGCACCCTGCATCTGTCTGAAGAAAGGATTGGATCCTCAATCACCCCTCCTTTCCTTGGCCAGCCAAGGTTTTGGAGAGCTTTACTTTTTGTAGCTGGTATCAAAAACAATCACGAGTTTTATTTCCCCAAAATAAAATTCAGCATCCTTTTTGCCATACTACACATTGCCTTCCAGTTCTGAGCAGGAGTGTAATTGGGACAGAGAAGGTGAACCTTTCCAGGTGTCCAGATGATCACCAAGATCAATTCAAGTCTGCAATTTTCTAAACTCAGAGGTGAAGGTGAAAAAGTTGGCTTAAAAAAATACTAAAATTTCCAGGCTTGGTGTCTCCTACCCATAATCCCGGCTAAGGCAGGAGTATTGCTGTGAGTTTCAGGCCAGCCTGAACTGCATAGTGAAATCCTGTCTCACAATACCGAAACCAGTGTTGTGTGGAACTTTAGCTCAGCAGGTAATAAATTTTAAGTTTCCACAATTAGACACCTTTTTGATACACTGAATCAATCATTTAAACTACTTTATAAAGGATTCTTGGTACGTTTATAGTGGAGATTTGTCTCTCCAAGAAAGAGGCTACATGCACAGCTTTTTCCTAACACCAGGGTTTGACCCCATGGAAACTTTTCCCCTGGAGGACCTAAAGGGGCTGCTGTTCCTTAAGAAGTGGTGACTTTCATTTTCACGCCTGTTTGTTCCAGCGCCGATTGGGCTCTTCATCTTTGGTACTTCATTTATTTTAGCCTCCATTTCAGGAAAAAAAAAAAAAAAAAAGAAAAACACTTACCAGAAGCATGCAAATGCTAGAGCTGCGATCACCACTGTTCATCCTGTGTGGCTGTCACAAGCCCCTCATGGTCCTTGCCTACCGGGAGAGAATGGCTGTGAAAAGGGACAGTTCTCCTTGAGCACTTACTGTGTGCAGTGGTTAAAAACAACAATTCTCAGGGCTTCATGAACATTGCAGAGAGGCTGAGTTTGGGTTTTGTTTATTAGTGTTGGAAAACTCTAGGGCCTGCGGGTGGGCGAGTTCGAGCTGACCTCGATATGTTTATTAGATGTGGTGTCTTTGGACCTCACTGTGGACAGCTGTCCCGGGACTCTGCTCTGCTGGGAAGGCAGGGCAGGAGCCACACACCGCATGGGCAGCCTGGGTGCTGCTTGCCGCTGGCTCCTCTGCTGAGACCAGAGTAGCTCTCCTGCCCACCTGTGTGATCTCTTTCTTGTAAGAAATTGGAGCAGTGCGTTCCTGAAAATATTTTACAATAGTTTTTCCAGTGCGTTGGTTGATTTTCTTTTTTTTTTAATTTTAAAGAGGATTTAAAAATAAAACAGAATTTCAAAACAAAATGATAGGAAATTAACAATGGCTCTTATATTGCACATTGTTATCTTCCAAGTAATTATTCAGATTACCAGATACAGGCATGCAGCATTGGCTGTTCCTTACAATAACCAATAGAAATTAGTAGTACAATTACCTTACTATTGTATCTATCTTTCTATCTATCTTTTTTTCCTGTTGAAAGATTTTGTTTTGTGGTGCTGGGGATGTAAGCCAGGGTCTCATGCGTGCCAGGCAAGTGTTCTACCTCTGGCCCTGCTGCCGCTGTGCAGTTTCCTTGCCATCTCTGTGGAGTTTCCTTGAAACCAGGGTGCTTCCTGCGGCCTAAAGGAGCTTCCAGAAGCGTGTAGTGTGGGCTATGCTGCCCAGGATGCACAGGAAATGTGCCCTCCACCATGCCGCCTTCTTCTTCTGTAATATTTATCATCCGGTGAGGGAGAGCCAGGGGCCTGGGGCCCTGTCATCCCTGGCTCACCTCATTGGCCTGATGCTTTGAGAGCCCCAGACCTGGTCATGCTTGTCATGCATGGGGGGGCCAGGCAGGGCTTCTGAGTGCAGACTTAGGTAGGGACCGGCTTTCTCCCCGAGCACAGTGTTGGGGCAGGACAGGATGTGGGCAGTGCTGCCGTGGGGCTGTGACTCTGGGAGTTGGCACTATCGTGGACCAGGGCTTGGTACCCATGCAGCTCCCCCAAGGGCTCCCCATGCTGCCTGGGTTTCCAGCCATCTTACCTGGGTGAGCCGAGGCAGGAGTCCCTGAGGGAAGCTGCCATGCTGCACGGGTTCCTTTGAACTACTGATCTGAGCACTAAGTTTGGGAGTCATGTCCAGGGGAGAAAGGGTGCCCAGAGGGGCAGGAAGAACTCACCTGAGCCGCGTGCTGGGTGATGGCTGAGCATTGCAGCACCCTGGCCTGGGGCTCCGCTCCACAGGGTGCAGCTTTCTTGCTTGTTGCTGGGTTTTCCTGGCATTGATCTCTTGTCTTTGCTGACTTCCAGAAATGGCTTCTGACATACCTGGCTCTGTGACATTGCCTGTTGCCCCCATGGCGGCCTCTGGACAGGTGAGGATGGCAGGGGCCATGCCTGCCCGAGGAGGAAAGCGGCGTTCCGGGTAAGCAGCCTCCGAGTTTCCAGGAATCGGGCTTAGTCAGTGTTGAGCAATGCTCTTGACCTGTTAGGAAAATACTGTTTTCCTCTTGAAAGGGAAAAAGTGTACAAGAGAAATCGTTCTTTTTAAAATTTGTTCTTTTGAAACTACATAGCTCTGTAACTGCTTCACGGCTCTGTAATTACTTTCTTGACCCCTGTAACCGCGAGAGCATCACTGGACATACAGGATGCCTGGCTGTACCACGGTACCGAGCTTCATGAACTGATGAGCCTTAATCTGCCCTTGTAACCGATGATCTCACCCTGCCAGCTAATCAGAAGAACTGCCAGGCTGTTCTGTCTCGAGTTTGTACCTCCTTTCTACCTCCTGCTTGTGCATTATATAAAAGCCCTAGACCACCAGAGATCAGGGCCTGATATTCTGGGAATGATCCTGATCAGTGCCCATTGTTGTAAATAAATCTGCTTTCAAATCCTGGGTGTTGTTTAGGTGTTTCTGCTTGCCATGGCACCCTCTCCTGCAGAATAAAGACTCAGCAGTTTGCCTCCTTAAATTTTGCAAGATTCCTAAATAGGCACATGATTTGCTTCTAAGTGTTGGGGCCTTGGCACCCAGCTGGGGCTTGTGTTTGCTTGTCTTTGTGGTGAGAACGGGCTCTGTGTCTCTGAGGGGAGGGACTCACCCCTAACCCTGGGCATTCCAGCCCTGCCACTGCTGTGCAGCTGAGTTCCACCCCGGGGCTGGAAAGGCTCCACCCAGGGCCCCCTCCCTTTCTGAGGTCCACTTGACTTTTCACAGAACAGGCTGAAGCACCGGAGGCCTGGGTTTGGTAGGATGCAACTCAGCTCCCATAGCTGCTGACAAGTACTATTGAGTGTGCTGGTTCTGATAGGGCCAGGAAGATCGTCACTCGTGGGTAGTTGGAACCAAAAGCCACATCTACTGCTGGATAATGTTTGTCTCTGTACAGAGACTTAAACTCAAAACGAACACCAGATTCCTGCAGGAAAAGCAGAACTGGCATTTTCAGGCTCAACATACCACTCAGCCTGGTTCCCCACTGAGTCTATTTTATTTTTAATGACATAGTTGATAAACATGGTTTCTTGTGCAGTTGAATCACTTTACCCCTTTAATGTGGTTTGTGATAACACATGGCCCCCGGGATTGCAGCGGGACATGAGGCCCAGGGCAAGGAAAGGCGCTTTACCACCCGCTACACCCCTGGGCCTGCTTTTTAGTAGTCCAGATTTTCAGCTTGAGAGATTCTTAAAGCAGTGTGATTCGTAAAGGGGACAGAGGCAGGGGAAGGTAGGCTTGGGATAGAGGGAGGCTGGGATGAAAAAACCGCCCAGAATTATAACTGTAGGTGATAAATAACTGATGTGTGTAGTATTGGCTTTGAAGGAGGCCCTGAGAGTTTGTGGTCATGGAGAGGGTTCAGAGGGCTGTGAACTGAACCCAGTAGTCAGGCCAGTATGCCTTGACCCTGCGTACTCACACTGATGCCTGTGCAGCTGTCCTCTGTCCACACTGTCACCTCCCTTACAGTGGGGCCAGTAGAGCTGATGCAGGTGGTGCTGGTGCCCAGGCGGAGCTCAGCTGGAACACAGGATGAGGCTTGTCTCAGGGGCTCACTTCCAAGCACATCTCCTATTTTAACTGGCTATTCTTGCTAAGTGCCAGGCTCAGCACACTCTGGGTTGTTAAAAGTATGTGTGTGGTGCAGTGTCAGTGTATGAGATTTTAGAATTTCAGGTCTTATGAAATTATTTTAAGTGATGTGCCCTCACTTGCAGGCGGGTAAGTTGCCCCTTCCCCTGTGGGTCGGCCTGTGCACAAGGCCTGGCAGGAAGGGGCTGAGGCATTCCAGTCCACCTGGAGCAAAGAGGCAAAACATCAAAAGAACTGAGAGTTGGAGGGGGTTGGGAGTGTCTTCTGTTACAGCGCCCACAGGGAGGACCAGCCTGGTGCCTTTGACCTTGACCTTCCTCAAGGAGCCCATCCTTCCTGTCCTAGTCTGGGTCCCACCGTCTCCCAGGCAGATGGAGGAGCAAGTTAATCTAGGCTCCATTTTCAAGCCTACGTGATGTAGGGCTTCACCCTGTGTCTAAGCACAGCGATGGCTGCTTTTGCAGAGCTGTTTCCAGAGTAATTCTTGCATCTGACATTTTTCATGTGTTGCTGGAGTTATGTGATCAGGTTCACCATTGCTCTGATAGAGCCCTTTGATAGCAGTCTCCGCTGCTTCCCAAACTGTTAGCCCAGGTCACAGGAGACACCAGCGGGGGCCATGCTTGTCACAAAGCAGGTAATCCTGCGGCAGGGCCTGTACCGCTGCTGTCCCTCTCATTAGTGTGTGGACATCAACCCTGCCTTCTCCCCAAGATTGTGGGGCACACTTGGGGAAATGCAGGGAGAGAAAAGCGTTCTCCTTTCTTCCTGCCAAACTTCTTGCTAGCTTCTGCCCTCTGGCCTGGTTGTCTGGTACAGAGATGGCTCAAGTTGTCAGGACAATCAACCATCCTGCAGTAGTATTTTGACTGTTGAGGGCTTTGGATGCTCCTGGCCGCCCCTGGGTGCCCGGGGCCCAGAGCCAAGATCCTTTCTGCATGCTGCTGGCCTCTGCTGTGTGTGTCCTAGGGATCCCCGGCTTCTCTGGGCAGCTGGGACACAGGACAGGGTTCAGAGGGCCCAGATTCATCCCACCGTGATTCCTTGTGAGAAGTGGGCTGCAGCAAGTCACTGATGTGTGCTCTTGTGGTTGCCTTCTTGGTCCCAGCGAGGGGTGGCTAATAGGGCGGCTCCAGACCTCTAGGGTCGGGGGAGCAGTAGGGTGGTGCCCCCTGTAGGGGATGGAGGGTGAGGTTGGAGGCAGGGCTGTACCAGTCACTTCTGCAGCGCTGGAGCCCTGTGCTGTCTCAGATGTTGCTGCTGAAGGACAGACTGTGTGTGGCTACATACCAGGTCCACCTACTGCTGCAGGCGGCTTTATATAAGTAGATGTCATTAGGCTGGCATTTGTGTCCAGGAGGGGGGCCCAGGCTCTGGGGAGAGCGTTTTCTACACCCTGGTCATGTGGCTTTGCTGGCAGGAGCTTCGGGCCCAGCCATGGTGTCTAGACCCATCTAAGGGGCGTGGCTTTTTACCTTTTCTCCTTAGAGTCTGAGGGGACCTGGCTGGATGACTCACCTTTGATGGGGCACAATTATTGCACAGCCGCTATAGGAGACAGGCACGTCTCACGTGGAACAGCGTGCTCAGAAGTGCCTCTCCTGTCCAGCCACCACCAGCTCTTGACAGGACCATAGGGCGGGCTCCCGCTCACCTCGCAAGTGCTTATGTGTCACCCACCAACAGCCCCGAGTTCTTTAATGTGAATACAATAGGTCTGGGAGTCTATTTTCACTTCTCTTTTATTATCCAGATGCTTCAGTGTAGTAGAGACACATAAAAGACATAAAAAGGATGATTTATTTAGGCTTTTATAGCAGAAATAAGCATAGCTTATTGTAGGCATATTTAAAACAGAGCTGGGCACAGTGATGGAGACCCACAGGTGGGTCTTGGCAAGTGTTGCTCTGAGAAATACTTTGTGTCCTCAGATTTGGACCCCCTACCCCTCTGCACACTCCCTTACTGGAGATTGAACTCAGGGCCTTCACGCTGAGCTACATCCTTGGACCATTTATTTCTTCTTTTTAGACAGGGTCTCACTAAGTCACTAAATTGTCAGGGCTCAACTCAAACTTGCAGTCCTCCTGCCTCAGCCTCCTGAATGCTGGAATTGCAGGTCTACATCACCAACCCTTGGCTGCATTTTTTATCTGTTGCAGATGAGCCAGTGAGACTATTTTGGGGTGGGGTGAGCTATCCAGTGGAATTGACAATCATGTGGGTCCTGATGTATCCCCTAGCTTGGTCCCCATGTTGTGCTTTCTGTGTACTAAATCTTTTGCTGCCCACATGGTGTTGCACAGGTGCACAGGGGCAGCACAGATTCTGCTTCCTAATTTTTCGTAGACAAATCCTGGTTCCCAGGTTCTTTGTGGACTTTAGACTTCCCTGGGTCCAGACCAGACCATCTCCTTCTTCTATCCTGACCTGGGCAAGCTGGAAACCTCATACACAGCACATTTCCCCATATGTCTCTGCCAAAAGGAGGTGACCAACTGTCCTGGTTTGTTTGGGTCTCTCGTTTTTAGCGCTGATGTCCTGGACTCCAGGAACACTTCGGTCTCTAGAAAACAGGGACAGAGGGTCACTCTAAACACCGCAAGGATGTGCAGACCAAGAAGGGAGGATTACGGGAGCCTGGTGATCACACTTGCTATCAACCTGAGCTGGGAGGAGTGATCGTACACCTCGTGCCCACTGGAGGCTTTGTTAAATGAGCTCTTTGGAATTTTGACAGCGCTGCTGCTTTGAACTTCGAAATGTGTCTGATGTGGGCAGCAGAATTGCTCTTCCGCACTATGAACACAGGGTGGCAGTGTGACTCCGTGGCACAACAGAACACCCATGAATTTACAGTGTTTTTGGTGGTTACTTCTCTGATGTAATTTATAGGAAGGCCAGGTGAAGGTTTAGTAATTATGCAAAATATTGATGGATTTGCTTTATTTAAAAATTCATGCACTCATCTCCCCCTTGTCCACAACACAGACCACTCCTCGGCCAACCCCTGAGCCTGGTTTCTGGCTTCGTGGTGGGTGCATGTCTGAGGGTGGAGGTGGCTTTGCCTGTTCTTCCCTTCCCTCTCTCTTTCCTGCCCACTGCCCCTTCCTCTGTGCAGACCTATTTCTGTTACCATCACAGCCATCTTTTCCAACCCTCTGACTTCTTTTGTTATTCTTAGCACTTAAGACCACACCCGTGTCTCAGAACTGTGGGTCTAAATTGGCAGGGTCCCATCAGTCGGTGCTGAACAACGCATGCCCGGCTTAGAACTCTGTCCACACTGCACATTTAACAGAACACAGACAAGCGAAAGATACTTTTTTTTATAAAGAGAATATCCCTTTCCTTTGCTTGGTCCTAGTCCTGAGGTCCCCTAGGTTACCCCAGAGCCTGGCGTATGTGGTTTGTCTCCTAGGGGCCTAGTAGGGCACTTATGCACAGAGCAGGGGCTCCTCCTCTGCCACTTACCATGTCCTGGCAGCCTTAGTGACTGGGTGTTCCCCAGGTCACTTTGAGCCCCTCAAGTCCTGCCCTCGTGCCTGTGGCCTGGGCTCACTGACCACAGAGTAGTCTCAGTTGTGGGCTTTCTGTTCCTACGATGAGCTGCTCACACTGATGTTTCCCAGTCAGGGGGGTAGATGCCGGTGAAGCCCCGCTCTGGCCTGACACCTACAGTGCTAATATTGGATGATACTAGAGAGGCTTAGTGCTTTTGAGAAGCAGAGTTTGGGTTGTGGTTGAACAAGCCTCCATAGAGACCTTGTTTAACGTTTATGTTAAGGGGCCCAGGAGAGTGGAAAGCTGTGGTCACTTGGTGAGCTTTAGCAAGCTGATGACCAACTCAAGTAACTCAGGCCACAGACAGCCATGGTCCCCATTAGTTTGGTCCTGGACTTCATAGGAGAGTGACCTTAAATGTCCTTTTTACTGAGACTCCAGACCTGCCAAGTTTCCAGCACCATAAGCTCACCAGTGGGATGTTTACTTTTCCTTGTTATCTTCATTATCCTTAGATCTTCTGGTTTTTAAAACCCATTAAGCTTTTTTAGTTTTAAAGTACATAAAGATAAAACATAAGAAAGTGTCAGAGTGGGATAAATGATGGGGGGGCAGGTTTCCCCAGAGAGAGAAGGGGAAGGAGCATTCCTCTCTCCAACATGCAGCCTCGGCAATCCACCGGAGCCTGGGTAGGGTTCTGGCAGACAAGGTGGTGGATACCTACGTGAACTCAGCTGCACGCCTGTCACACTGAAGACCCTCCCTGTCTTGAAGCTGAGTGATGACTGTGTAGTTACCGCCTTCAGCGCTGCCAGACAATTGGCAGCGTTAGTCAGCAGTCTGATAGGCTGGAGTTCCCTTGTCTGCGCATAACCTGTACTCACCTGTGACCTTGACTTTTCAGAATGGACTTCGATGATGAAGATGGTGAAGGGCCCAGTAAATTTTCGAGGTGAGTTTGTTTCACTTTCCTTAAAGATGTCAATAGCTGTTCATCACCTCGCTGGATTTCAGAGACTTAGTGTCTCTCGTCATTGGAAGACATTGCCCATAGCTGGGCCCTCTTGTTCATCCCTTATCCTGTGCCAGTGGTCAGCTCAGTGGCAGCCAGCTGTGAGCAACCCTGCCATGTCCCAGCCCAAGTGTCCACAGGTTAAGTAATGAGTTCTTGATCCTGTTTTTTAGGTTGAAGAATGGTTAGCACTGTTGTGATTCCTTTTTAAGAAACAGATCTCGAGTTCAAGTTTAGGAAAAACTGAAAGATGAGTCCTTTTTTGCTACCATGGAGAATAAAGAGAAATGTGAGATGTAGGTGGCCCTGCTCGGAAGACAGGACATAGAGAGCTGGCTGTGAGTTCGTAAGAGCCACGTCACTCCCTAGTTGCACAGCAGCCTCGTGGGCTGGGTCTGCAAGCTCTCCTTGCAGAGACATCATGGGCCATGGAGGCCAGGGATGTTGTTTATAGAAGTTCAGGACACAAAGGATGAGGTGGGTGCAGCCCTGCGGCTCTTTTCTCCCTCTGTAGTTTGTTTTGAGGCATGGGAGGAAGCACGGTGATGTTAATGAGGAAGGGGCGAGTCCTCCCATCACTCCTAGCAGAATGTGCGTCCGTCGCTCATGGAGGGGCCTTTGCGTTCCACCCCAGCACCCAGCCTCGGAGCTGGTGAGCTCAAAAGTGTTCCACAGGTGCTCCTGCTTTGCTCTGGTACCCATGCTGCGCAGTTTGCACTGACCACCTCAGTTGCTTAAGAGAGCTCTGTCCACACTGAGCCCTGGGACCACTGAATGACCCACTTGCCCTCCCCAGGCAGTTGGTTTGGGTGTTGGTTTCTTTCACTCATAACCAGAATGGCTGTGAATTAAGCACTTTCCCCCTCTGGTCCGAGAAGGATGACCCTTATTACTCTTCAGGCATTCCATGGCGAACTTCTTATCATACCATGAATATTTCCCCCAGGAATGTGTCCGTCCATTTCCTGGCTTCACTTTGGGGAAACAGGAGAGAGGGGATGGGCTCCATTTCCACCACTAATAGCCTTCGGGGTTCTAATCAAAACAAGACGTGAGTTTCAGCAACAAAAGCACATAGTGTTCTCCCTCAGTGCAGACAGGACCTGGCCCAGGCATCCCGCACTTTTGAGGATGTGTCTTCACGGCAGGGAGCGTTTTGTTCCTGAGGAGGAGTTAGCCTCGGAAATGAGGGCCCGTCTCTCTGCCCTTGCTTGCTCTTGTGGCACACAGCTTCTCTTCATAAGGAAACAATGGCTTTGGTTCTCCTGTGTCAAAATCCCCCTTGAGATGACAGTCCACAGCATGTCAACCTCAGGAAACGATGGTCCTGGGGTCTCAGGACATGGAAAGGAAGAGAGATGAGGAGTGACATTTGCTTGGCGTTGAAGATCTGTGTCAGTGATGAAATAACGGAAGGGAGGGATAAAGAGCTCCTTGTCCAGGGCCCAAGTGCTAAGAAGCAGAGACGCTAACTGTGTTGCTCACTGTCTGTGAGCCTGTGCGGGAGTCAGATTTTATATAATCCAGGTTCAAACGCAGGCTTCTCTGAACCATACTGTTTCCCTACACGTTAAAAACAGGAGGAAGTCGGGATGTGTTTCCAGCGTGTGCTGAGCCCCGAGGAGGCTGAGACCACTTCCTCCATCACAGTGGGGAGTTGGTGCCCCATCACTGATGGGAGAGGCTGCCGGTGCCACTCCACCTGTGGCTGTGGCCTTGTCCGGGGGAGGGGGTTGAGGCTGCAGACTGTTCCGTGGGCCATGGGAAGCATACCTGGCCGCCCCTGTTTGCTCTCCTCCTGTCACTGTTTGTCATAGATGCCCCTCAGGCAAGACTCTGGGAGAGATGAAGCTGACGGAAGCTGGAACTCACCGCTGCTGTTGGCTAGGCACCAGGCAGGGTGCTGTGCCATGATTCCTGTGTCCTCATGTGTGGTCGCTCAGCTTTCCCAGCTTTCCTTGAGGGTGGTCCCAGACTCGAGTGTTGTGCCTGTAATCAGCCCTCATGTCTCACTTGATTTGGGAAATGTGGTTGTGGTCAAACAGGAGCTAAGTCATCACCAGATTGGTTCCTACCTGATTGTAGCTGGCCCATCACAGCAGGCCCAGTGGAGCAAGGTGGTAGATGTGAAGCTGACTACTGCTGCGTGATCTTACGTGTACACACACACTCAGCTGTGTGCACACACAGAGACATGCATGCATGCACATACACAGACACACATGCATGCACACACAAGACAGAGACACATGCCTACACACATGGGTGTGCACACATACACATACAGAGACGCGTGTATACACATAGATGTACACACACACAGAGAGACACGCATGTGTATACAGAGATGCATGCACTCACGCACATGCATGCATGCACACACAGACATACAAGCACATATACAAACACGTGAGCACTCCAAACCAGGGCACGCTTAGCCTGCTTCCACACCACCCAAGGCCTGGGTGCACATGCTTGTGCTGCTTTGGGGCTGGAACATGCAGGACAAGGCTCTGTAAGCATTAGACATTCAACCCCTCCTGGGAGTCACAGCACCTGCAGGGGCAGAGCGAGTTTCGACGTGCTGAGGACAGCCTGGCATGCGAGGGCCGCTGTCCGCACTGTGCATGGGGGTGAGAAAGGATGAGGGCGTGTGGCACCTGGAGATGTACCAGGTGTCGGCAGCCTCACACAGAGAGTATCTGTGAGGAGGGGTGAGGGGAACCAGAGGTTTGGAAAATTCAGAAACAAGGCCGAGTGAGGCAGCTCCAGAGTGTTGAGGGAGGCGTGGTGGCTCCGAGAGGACCTCTTGGGATCGGAAGCAAAGGAAGGAGACACAGATGCAGCTTCCTTCTGGTGAAGCTGGCAGATGAGTGGGAGGTTGAGAAGGAAACTGATGGTTTTTACTCTTGTGGTTGAGTAGGAATTGGGGCCATATTCAAAATATGATCAAACATTTAATAGTATGCTTGGGAGAGAGGTTTGGGGTACCCTGGATTGATTCAAAGAAGCTTACAGATGTTAAGTCTTTAGGCCTGACTTGAAATTATGGACTACAAAGCCAGGTGTGGTGGTATATGCCTGTAATCCCAACTCTTGGGAGGCTGGGGCAGGAGGATTATTGTGAGTTCGAGGCCAGCCTGGGCTACAAAATGAGTTCAAGACCAGCCTGAACTGCATAGTGAGACCCTGTCTCAAAACAAACAAACAAACAAACAAACAAAGTATGGACCACAAATGTGATTGGCACCATTGCCTCCATCTCCAGTGAAGCCTGGCTGGCTGGATGCAAAGTCAGACTTCCACTGTCCCATGGTTTGGCAGAGCAGGTGCAGTGAATGGAAAGGTCATGCAGTTGAGGGACTCATAGGACGGTCCTGAAGGAGCTAAGCTGGAGGTCCAGTTGCAGAGGGGACAGGGAGGAGAAAAACTGGTCCTGTGAGACAAAAGGAAGGGGCCAGAGACCAGAAGGGGAATGCAGTCAAGGAAGAGCTCTGACTTAGTGGGAGTGTGAGAGGGTGGAGGCGCAGAACACTGTGGTTGATACAGAGGGAGGTGGCAGCATGGGCGAGGCTGGCTGAGGTCTTCTCTTGGGGGAAGGGACAGTGAGGAGACAGAGTGAAATGTGCATATCTTGTGTGGATGCTGCAGGGTTGCTGGGCCTGGGGCCCATGATGGCCAGGACAAGGACCCTGAGGATGGCAGTGTTACAGGGAAAATAATACAACTCCTAGCCTGTTAGAGGTCAGATACGCTGAATTCATGTTCCCTGAAATCAAAGAATGAATTGTAAGGAACAACAGAAGTTAAAAGTAGGAAAGCATTATTGAGAGAGAGAGAGAGAGCTCCTGAGAGACCAGAGTGGACCTGAAAGTGGGTTGCCCATGAGCCCACTTCTCAAAGGAAGTTTTATTGAGCAAAATCATGAGGCCTTCAATAGATGTGCCACAGACACAGTTGTAATGTGTGCTCTACCTCTGCACTCCCTTCCTCAAGGGCTAGCCCTGACTGATTGCCTATAATGTTTTTACCCAGCTTAACTGTCTATAATAGCCCCACCTCTGAAGAGGTACCACTAAGGTATCCATGAGGAGGCAAGGGGCAAAGACTTGTCTGGCTACTTCTGGCTGAAGGGGGTCATCATTAAGATTGGCAGTCAGAGATACTCCACAGAAGGTTTATCTAAAGGTCTTCCATAGATGCTAGGTGTTCTTTTCTTGGGTAGGCATATAGCTTTAAGTCTGGAGGAGACAAGGCCAAGGAAACAATTAAGTATGCATGGTCCAAATAATAACAAGATCATTATGAATACAACCAACAAATGTTTCCACCAGGAAGAGCCAGTAATAGTCTCCCACAAGGAAGGTAAGGAGAAGGTCCAGGGAATTTCAGAATGTAACATGGCATTAATGTGTCATTTAATATTTTGAACAGCCGTCAAGATATTAGCAGAAGGAGCAGGAATACACACAGAACATTCAGCTTTTACAATTGCACAAATACCCCCTTGTGTTGCTGTTAGGATGTTTCATTCATGATTCAGATATCCTATAAGCTGCTGAGCAGGTTTTCAATTCTAGGTAAGCACTCCCAAAGCCATGCCTAACCTTTCATCAACATACAGATAGAAATAGTGGCCTATCAGTAGACTCAGTGCTGGGGCATTTAAAAGCACTTGTTTAAGCTTCCGGAACACTGTTTGGGAATCAGGTTCCCAGGTTAAAATGTAGGCATTTGCCTTTTGGGCTTCCTTTATAAGCTGATAGAGGGGTTGTACGACCTCACCATACCCTGCTATCCAAAGGTAACAAAAACTTGTAATTTCTTATAATCCCCTCAGCTGTTTCAGGATCTAGGGGTGTGGGAAGAAAGTATTGATTTAATTCTCTCTTCCCTAACATTCCCTTAGATATGATAAAGTCCAGGTATTTTACCTCAGTGCTGCAAAGTTGTTGCCTTAGACCTAGGGATCTTACAACCTCTGCCTGCTAGAAAATTCAGCAGAGTATGGGTGCCTTGGTGCCTTCTGAGGGGGCACATAACAGTTTATCATCTACATATTGTAAGATGATGACTTGGGAAAATTCAAAAGATGCCAAGTTGTGGGAAAGCTCTTGTCCAAAAAGATGAGGACTGTCTCTGAACCCTTGAGGAAGCACAGTCCAAGTCAGTTGAGAGGCCTGGTCTTGAGGATTTTCAAAGGTAAAAAGAAACTGGGAATATTTATCTAAAGGAACACAAAAAAGTTTAAGTTTACCCCTGATAACCAGCTGGTATTTTCCGGGATCTGAGATAAGAGAGTGTGTGTATTAGGTACCACTGGTTGGATTGGCACTACTGCCTCATTTATCAATCTAAGGTCCCATACTGATCTCCACTCTCCATTGGGTTTGTGCAAGGGCTTTACAGGGTGTAAGTAAACCTTGTGCCCTTAAGTTGTCAATTATAAGCAATAGTCCTTTTTTAACTTCAGGCCTTGGAGAGTATTGTCTCCAGTGAGGAAAAATAGTGGAATCTTTGAGATGTATTTGCAGCAGGGAAGATTTTATTGCTTTTCCTATTTTACCTTCAGTTGCCCGTACTTCAGGCTTTATTCTGTTTCCATGGCAGAGAGGTGGTGCACCTGACCTGGGTATGTGTATACTGCAATATTCAGACAGGATAGGATATCTCTCCCCAGGAAGAGAACTGAACTTTCAGGAATAATAAAAAAGGAATGGGAGAAGAGAAAACCATCCCAGTTACAGCCTTACGGCTGTGAGAAATAGTGAGTTACCTCCCCTCCAGTGATTCCTTTCACTGAAGTACGTTTGCTACAAGGAAGGCTATCATTGAAAAGGAGGACCGAGAGACACGTGCCAGTGTCCAGCAATAGGCTAGTTTCTTTCACTCAGTAAGTATGATTACCTGGGACTCCTCTATGGAGATTGACAGTCCAGCAGGAGGGAGAAGGCAGAGTGCCCTGGGGCCCTTTAGTCTTGCTGGGCCAGCTGGTAAGATGGATCTGATCCCTGAGACCTCCATCTCAGAGGGCAATCTGACTTCCGGTGGTCACCTTTACAGTCAGGGCATGGCTCAGGGGCCTCTTGTTGTGGCGTTTTTATCACAGTCCCTCCTACAGTGGCCTGGCTTTCCACGGTGCTAGCAGGTGAGTTTAGTTGTTGAGCTCTTCTTGGATCCCTGAGAATCAGATTTAGGTGCTATTCCTTTTAAGGCCACAACCAAGGCAGCCAATCTTTCTTGGTCTCTTTGTTTTCTCCCCTTGGCCTCCTCCCAGTCTTGGTTATAAAATGAAGTCCTCATTGATAAATGATTGAGCCAAGACCCACACAGAACCACACCAGACATTCTGACACGAGAGGAGTCTTTATTAGGTGGGAGAGTGACTTGGCAGGCTGCCCATCTGACCAGGACAGCCCAGAGCTGAGCAAAATGTGGGGTTTTTAAGCTCTTTTCCGGGGAGGGTGTCCACAGGCCGAACATTTTTTGGGGGGGAGTGTCCATGGGCCAGAACAGCCCAAGTGGGGTGGGTTGTTCATCAGAGTTGAACATCTGGTTCTGCCAGGTGGATGAGGGTGGCCTTGGCTTTTGTGATCGAGGGGAACTGGAGTGGAATGGGTAGTGAAGGAGAGAGTCTTTAATCAATCCTCTGCATGGGGGTTGTCTTATGACTTATCACTCATTAAAGTATCAGGTGAGCTATCTGGAGCAAAAGCCATCTTTTGTAGCTTTTTCCTAATATCTGAGGCTGACTAGGTAATAAACTTGTCCTTAGAATAATCTGTCCTGTTGAATCAGGAGCAAGGGATGTATGCTTATCAGTGCCTCTTGTAAATGATCTAAGAAGGCCAATGGTTTTTTGTCTTTCTCCTCACGAATAGTCAACAATCTAAAATAATAGAAAAGCATAGTTCTCGTTCTTCTTAGATCTTCAAAAATACATGTCTGAAGCTGTCTCCTATTCTAATTTCTCATCTGATTGGTAGGCCAGTAGGGATCTGGTGTATGGACTGCTTTGGCTCCAATAGGAGCTGGTGCTTCCTCTGGCTGCCTGTCTTCTGGCTTTCTAAAGTTAACAATATAATACTCATCTCCAGCTGTAATAGCAGCTTGTAACATTGCTTGTCTCTCATTAGGAGTCAGTGTTTGATTTAAGAGTGACATTACATCTTTCCAGTCTAGTTCATAAGTCTGAGTAAGTCCCCTGAAGACCTCAGTGTATTTATCAGGTTAATCTGAAAACTTCCCTAGCTCTTGTTTAATCTGTTTGAGGTCACTGAGAGAAAAGGACACATGGATATGGGCAGGGCCAAATTTTTCACTCACCTCCTATAAGGGATACTCTTCTTGAGGAACTTGAACAAAATCAGATAGGGATGGATATAGGCCAGTAGAGGCTTCAGTTAAGGTTGATTTGGTAGCCTCACCCTTAGAGTGTGGAGGGCAAAGAAGGGGGACCTCAGGCTCAATAATAGTGGAGGAAACTTGAATAAGGTTGCCTTGGAAACCATGTCCTTATGGGTCAAAGGGCAAGGGAGGGGAACCTGAGGCTCAGTGATAATAGATGAATCTAATTGTGCCTTAAGGGCCAGGTGTCTGGTTTTACTCTGGCTTACATTTATGTTTTGAACACAAGTAAGGGTTATCTCTTAATGTAAAGAAAGTCTGAACATAAGGTAATTCTGACCATTTTCCCTCTCTCTTCAGTACAATTCTAGTTGTGAAGTAGTATCACAATCACTACTTCCTTCTGCATTCCATCTTGCCTCTAGCAAGTAGGCAGGCCATGCACAGGTGCAGAAAAATATTAAACAGCTCTTTTCTCAATATATGGGGGTTGAAAAATTTACAGTGCTTAAAAGTACATTTTAAAGAGAATTTGACATGAGTTTCCCCAAAACAGCAAGAGGAAATATAGGTCTCTCTTTTAATCCCTACTTGGTTTTTAAATCCTTTCATGGTGTTTCCTGTGATGACCTGCTGCAGAGCAGGTGGCTGTTGTCTGGAGAGTGACCAAAAGATAGGTTGGATCAGACTGGTCAGCCTTATCAACTCATGCCCTGACCTTCTCCAGAAACTCACACTCCTAACTCCAGCATGTGTTTCCAAAATCACAAGCTACAATTGATTCCAGCTATAACAGTCATGTTTGAAGAAGGAAGCATTTCTAGGAAAATTAAACCAATAATCAAGAGGTCTGAGTAACTACTTTCCAGTTCTTTGAAAGAGTGTATGTGTGTGTGTGTGGGCGATTGGAAGTGGTTAGAGCACTTCACAGCCTGCAAAAGAGATCCCCTCCAGAGATAGATAGAGGCAAATAATGGCAGAGAAATGTACTTCCATGAGCCCTAAGGCAAAGAAGTCCCCAGGACATTTGTGCTGTCTACCTAATCACCTAGGCAGTCTTTCTTAGCAATGCACTTAAGAAACTCGCAGGTTGAAACTTGCACCCATCATCTAGCAATCACACCTTACATGTTAGCAAAAGTATTTCCCTCCCTACACACATAAATGACAAGAACCAGGCCTAGGAGGGGAGAGAGCCAGGAGATTGAGGATTGTCCCTTAAACTGAATGTCCCTTAAATGTTGTGTTTTAGGAAATAGCTGTTCTGGTCTTACCCAGAAGTTGGTTCTTTCCATGGGATCTCAGGTTCGGTTTCCCATACCTGGGAACCTGTGCCCAGAATACTTAAGCAGGGACATTGCTTTCATGTGTGTTCTTCTGGATGGGCAAAATTCTGATGTCTCATCTGACTCAGGGACAGGCTATGTGTTTCTCATCTGAGATGACTTCCTTGTCTTCCAAGTTAGCAGATGCTCATTTTCTATGGACTCAGCTTAAAGTTCTTTGTTGGACAGGAGGGTAAGTTTGAACACTTCAAGGTTTCTCCCTCTCTAATCTTTAGCAGAAACATGCTTTCAAAAAAGGAAAGTACAAAGTGATGAAATGAAATCAGATAAAGGAAGTCTTTTCTTCTCATGTTTAGTGTGAATTATTGAGACAGTTTGCCCAGGAGTGTGACCTTCAGCCTGGAAAGGTGAGAATGGGGAATCTCAAGAGCTAAGGTTGCCTCCTCACCAGTCAAAAGATCAGACAAGAAAGGAAACTGAGGAAGAACAGGCTTGACAGTCCCTTCTAGAATGTAGAGGGTGGATCAGGCCAGACTATCCCGGTGAAACCTATCCTTTAAATCTTAAGAATGCCTGCTGGCCTATTTGCCTTTTAATTGGCAGTTAAACTGCTGTGTTTTAATAATAGGCATGTATAATTCCTAAATATAAACTAGATTTTATAAAAAGACCCACTTTGCAGCATTTCATAAACTTACATTTTGGTTAGTATCAAAGTCCACTATGGGATTCTCTAACATTACTTTTTCCTAGTGCTGTTGTCTAAGATAACAAACCACAACAGTCAAAACAAGTCAAATAGGCCGAGAAAAGAACACCAGTAAATTCAGCAACTATTAAATCCAAATGCAACGTATGCGAAACAGGAATAAAAGACCTTGCCTGCAAAAGTAAAATATCCCATCAGAGAAACATCCTAATCTTCCCATGTTCTCAATCTTAAATGTATCAAAAACAGTTTAACAACAAACAATACATAAAAAAGATAAGACATAAGAATTAAAGGTATAAGAAATTAACAAAAGAAGGTGATAATTTTTGATTACCTAAGTGGGTCACAGTCCAGAATCCATGAAACAAAACACTTAATTCCTTCTGATGATCTCGGTGGGATCTCCAAATGATATTGGGGAAATAATACAACTCCCAACCTGCTGGATGTCAGATACACTGAGTTCGTATTTCCCAAAATCAAAGAATGAATTCTAAGGAACAATGGAGGTTAAGGGCAGGGAAAAGTTTATTGAGAGAGATGGCTCTTGAGAGACAAGAGGGGACCCAAAAGTGGGCTACCAATGAGGACATTTTATACAGCAAAGTCACGAGGTGGTTACAACATGGGTTAAAACTATGACCAACCAATAAGATTACAAGTATAGCCGCTTAGGTAATATTGATCCAGTGGGGCAAAAGGTCATGTGGCAAGTTTACTTGGAAAGAACAAAGACCTTCTTTAGGAAGAGTTGTATCAGGGGGTCTTCGTCACTCACTGGGGTAACAGAGATCTATTTAGACTCTATTGGACCATGTGATACCAATTATCTTATCCCCTGGGGAGGTATGTAGAGGCCTGGTCATTCTCTTGGCCTTCAAAGGATGAACCTTCTGCCACAGTTCCAGTGTATTCTCATCCTCTGCTCTGACTGCCTGGGGACCTATGGAGGGAGCCTCCCAGGGGCAGAAGAGTGGAGAAGCAGAGGCATACCCTCCAGCCAGGCCTATGAGAGCAGCCATCTTGGGAGTCTAGGTGACCCTACTCCAGCCTCTCGGGATTCCCTTATCAAGTTCCTGTTCTTCATAGCAGATGGAGATAAACTGTCCATGTCCAGGAACACTCTGCTTACACCCCAGACAGGGATGCTTCAGGCAGGAAGTTTCCTGCTGACCATGGGGCTGCTGGCTATGGGGCTCCATGGTGGTGGATGCTTATCCCACCTGCACTTCCTGCAGACCCACAGTCTGGAGGGGCCCAGCCGTCTCAATGCACTGAGTGGGGCAGGTGCATATTCCTATTTCAGGGTGTCTGGGTCTGTTATGTTTCCCAAGGTGCCTCAGGGTGTTTTAATGTTCCTGAAGCCACAGACAGCTGGGCTATCACCAAGAGTCAAAGTGACACACCATGCTGTTTAAGTAACTTGGGTACATCTGTAATAGTTCATTAAAACAAAACTAACTAATGCAGATTGTCTTTTAATGCTGGCTTAAATGTTAGGAATAGGTGGGTATTCACTCTCTGTTAATTCCTGTCACTGTGTGTTAACAGCATGATTTTTGCTGCATTCAGACTCTTTCTGTTCCCTTTCTCAAAAGACCTTCCATTGGCCAAGATTATTCAGCGTGCTTTGTAGGGTTTGGTCTGTGAGCCTCTAAAGGCATTGGAAAGCAAAGGTGTTCACAACAGGAATGTTTCCACAGAAGGCCCCTTTTATTTTTCCATCTTCCATTTTGATACTTCCCTTTTGGTTTGGCTTGGGAATTAAGCTTGAGGGCTTTTTCTCCTGGCTGTTTAGCTTGTGTTGATGTTTGAGCTTTAGCCCTTCCACCTGCACTTACAATCCTGTGTCAAAACCATGTGGATATGGAAAAAATATGCAAGATAGGCAGGTCTGCCTGCACAGATCTCTCTCAGCAAAAGAGGAAGGTTGTCAGCTCCAGAATTCTTAGTGTGCACACCTCAGCTTAGAGAGCTGCTGCTTTTGTTTCTAAGTGGGAAAATGCTTAAAGCACTTCTAATGCTGGGAAGATGAGCAGATAGCATTGAGTACCACTTCCTGCTTGACCTTATCTTCTCTGTAATGATGTGGAGGACCATTCAGTGGGCCATTTGAGCTCTGTAAAGCAGGAAGCACTTCTGAAAGCTTCATGCCCCTGCAGAGCAGACATGGGTGTTGGGCTTGGACACCTCTAGTCTTTCACAGCCCCATCCCTGCCTCCACATGGATGTTTGTGGTTCCTATGAGACAGAGAAGGGTTGCAGATGAGTTGGGTAGAGCTTGGTACAGTGTAGCCCATGCCTGCTACTGGTTGTTTGAGTGGGGTAGGGTTGGGGTTGGGGCTTGGACACACTGGCATGGTGTATGTTTTGAAGGAAGCAGTTCTTTAACATACGGCTATGGGTCGGTCATGTCTTCACACAAGGTGTTAGACAGACCCGAAACCCAATACTTTTCTTTTTCTTTTTTTTTATATTTTATTCCCAATGCTTTTCTAACATGTTCAGCTACCCTTCTTTCACTGCAGAGAGATTAACCTTGATATGAAATGATACTTCCTGAATAATACATGTTTTGGAGAAAGGGGAAGGGATTATTTTCAGAGTCCTTAGAAGTCCTAAACTATGTCTTGGGATTACCAAGAATTTCCACCTTTGCAGCCTAAATATCTTTGCTCCAGTCTCTGTGGGTAGTCTAGCTCTGCATCTGGGATTGCAGAGTGTGCTGCTGCTAAGAGACCTAGGGACAGCTGCAGTAGGCAGGGCAGGCTGGGGCTTCTCTCATACAAGCTCCTGAGCCATGAGTGGAGGAGATACTCCCTCACAGGCAGCTGTGAGAGAGGCAGCGACCGCTGAGGAAGCACCTTGAGAGTGTAGAGACACGCAGGATGTGCGTCCCCCTGAGAATGGTACTGGGCTTGGCCCTCCTGGACTTTCCAGACTCCTTGCTGTGATTCAGGGGGACTTGGGCAGAGAGAGGTGATGGGAGGTACCTTGTGCCCAGCTGCTCAGCCAGGCTGTTGGGGCTCTGTGCATCTCAGGGTCCCTGGGCTCCTTGGCTTGCTGAGGCAAGGTGCCCCACTCTCTCTTAGAGCATCCTGCCCTCGCCCTCCAGGGTACAGGGCCCGGCACAGGGATAGTGTCAGTGCCTGCCTCTGGTCTGTGTCAGGTTTTAATCAGGTGTGCCTGGCCTCACCCCTTTGAGCAGAGCTGGAGGGAAAACCCAAGTCACTGTGCCCTGACCACCACAGCTGTGTCTGGGGTTGGAGTACCATCTCCTCTTGACCCAGAAGAAGAGTCCTTGACACTGGCTGCTCTGCCTGTGTCCTGCAGTCTTCCACTGCCCTTGTTGCTAAGTCCCTGGTCTTGCTCTCAAGTGTGTAGAGTTCATTTCTTTAGGGATCCTGCTCATCTCCCAACTCATGTTGGACTCGTGCAGCTGAGACACCAGGCCCACAGGCTCATCCCCCCCATCTTTCACTCTCCTGGGAGGAGGTGACCTTGGCCCAGAAAGCATGGTCCTAGAGATTTGCTTTTCTGTTTTCACACGGCATTTCCCTCCCCACTGCCTCCATGGAGGCTGCAGAATGAAACCACCCATACAGAAGTGTGTACCACCAATGAGCAGGTCTTGTTGCCAGGCAACCAGCAGCTCTCTTTTGACATTCTGCTGGTAACTCAGTCTTACTTCATAAAAATTGAAAACAGTCACAGCATTTCCTGGATGAGCCAATTAATAGGATCAGGCTATAGATCCATCAGCATATAAATCAGTTGCCCTGGTATTGTCCTCTGTGCACACTTATCCTATATATCAGGTTTCTCAAGCACTGTGGTAAATTGCTTCAGATCTGTTTAAGGATCTCACAGAGACTTTTCCCCCTGACATGTTTATGAAGCCAACTGATCCAAGGGATCCAACACCAGCTGTACTGGAAAATAGTATCAGGAAGAAGCGTCCTTCTCGCCCCTCACTGGAGCAGTTGTCAGGCAAACTGGCTGAGAGGTTGGGAATTGTAAGCCTGGGGTCACCAGTGAAGGAATTTAAGGGAAGGTTGGTTTTGCCTTTTGAAGACTACCAGTTTGGCTACTATGCCAGGCTCGACTGGAGGGACCTGCGAGGAGGGAAGGGTAAGAGGAGTTGTGGCAGTGACCACCGCAGCTGGCTGGGGCTGGAGGGGAGAAGAGTCTGGAGATTTCTGCAATTTCAGCACAGACAGAAGTGTGAGGCAAAGAAGCTGCTCACGTGTGGTGCGTGAAGATGAGCCGACGTGGACGTTGCGTTGCACACAGGCAGTGGCTTGTGTTGGAAAAGAGCGGCGAGCAGTGTGTGGGGCTTGATAGGAGACACTGAGAACCAGGCAGGGAGTTGGAATGTGGACTTCAGGTGGGGTGGGTGAGTCCAGGAGAGGAGAGAGCCCTGTGAGTCAGGACCTGGGTGGCCCGGCGGGGGCAAGCATCTCTCCTGTGGCCCCACCATGGCCTCCTGAGACAGCCCCTTAGATGGGTCAGGCACAGGAGTGGGCGATACCCCTCACTTAGGGCTTGGAATTGTGGAGCAAGGACCTTGTTCCTGTGTCTGTTCCAGGGAATCATTCCTCCCAGTGCCAGAGCACTGGGAATCCTGACGAATTGCTGCTGTGTCTCTTCCCCACCCCTGCCTCAGTGGTCTGGGCCATCCCCTTGCCCAAGAGGGTCCTGGTTCTGCAGAGCAGCAGCAGGGCAGCTGCACCTTCCAGAGAGTCAGCTGAGGTGGGCGGCGACCAGGTGGGAACGGAGCACCCACCTCAGCCGCTGTCCTTTCCTGCCCGAGGGCTCACCCAGTCCATTCTCCCCCAGGAGGTGGCCACAGAGTGCACAGCACCAAGGCCCACTCAGCCAGCACTGCCTGCATCTTCCCTGCGGTCTTGGCCTGGGGCTCCCCTCCTGCACGGCCTACTTCTGAAAGCCCTCCGCCCCTGCTCCACCCATGATCTGATCCCCTGCCTGAACTCACTTCTTCAGCTCTGCCCCTGAGGTTCTTCTCATGGAGGGCCTCCCGTCCTCAGCCCTGGGCCTTCTCCTCTGTGCTCCTCTCTAGTGGATTCACTTTCCCAAACTTTTCAGAGCTTTTAACCATATTGCTCTTGGTTCCCATGCGTAGGGTGTGCTTTACCTTCCTGTTAAAACTGCTGTGCTTCAGGAAAGAGCAGGGTGGTCCCCTTCTGTCCGTTTCCCTCCTGGGTCCTGGATCAGGGTCCATCATGGGAAGGGCCACACAGCCACCCTCCCCGGCTTGCGTGTACTCTCACATGCTGTTGGCCCCATTAGCACGCTTGTCCCAGGCAGTTCTGCTCCGTGTTCAGCTGCTTAAAATATGCAGTGTTGGAGGCAGTGCTGCTTGCGGTTACGCTTTTTTTTCTGTTTGTATCACTGTTCTTTTTCTGTCCATGCACAGTCCATGAAGACATGGGCAGTGAAACCCTAAGTCTTATAAGAGACCTAGGATGTATTTTTAGACAGTTCTTTTATCCCAAGTCACAGCTTTATCTTAGTGTTGTTGAATGGAGTTGGCTCTTCTCTTTTTAAGTGTAAAGGTAATAATATCCAGATGGAGATATTCTACTAGCCCTTCTGTTAGTTTTTCTCCTTGACACATCACAAAGATTGAGTTCAGTAATTCCTTCAGTCTTTTTTTAAAAAACTGGATATTTTCTACTTAATAACCCAGAGTGCACCTGTGCTGTTACTATGCTGCAGAAGATGTGTTGAGTAGAGCAAAGACTTGTTCACAACTTTGCACAAAGTAAATTTTTGGTACTATCGATCTACTTAGTGACACAAAGAATAGTGAGGTATACAAATGCTGCTCATTTGTGATAGGGTTACATCCTGCCTATCTCATTATAAATTGAAAATGTAAGTCAAAAATACATTGAATTCTCCTAACCTACCGCTGCACAGCCCAGCCTGCTTACTGGGCTCAGAACACTTATGTTAGCCTATAGTAGGCAAAATCGTCTAACACGGTGCATATTTCACAGTCAGCTGTTGGAAGTCTCCCATAATTTATTGAATACTGTACTGAAAGTAGAAACCGAATGGTTACAGGAGTTGATATATATTAAAGTGCAGTATTTACTGAATGCACCATTTTCACACCATTATAAATTTTAAAAATTATAAGCCAGAAGCATCCGTCCGTAAGGTACATAAACCACACAAGCAGTCAGTGACTGCGTTCTTTATCTGCCCCCCTGTGAGTGTGTGTGCATGTGCGTGTGCGTGTGCGTGTGTGTGTGTGTGTGCATGTGTGTGTGTGTGTGTGCGTGTGTGTGTGTGTGCATATGTGCATGTGCCTGCATGCTCCTCCATGCATACATTTGTGTGAGCACCTGGGAGATGTGTTAGAGGACCTACTGTGGTGTCTTCATGTTTTCTGTCCATGCACAGTCCATGGAGACATGGGCAGTACTTGGAGCCTCAGTCTGTGCATCGAGGTGGAGACCATGGAGATCTGTGCTCCCCAACACAGACTGTGTTGTCAGGAGAGCTCCCTGGCCAGCATGTGTCCACAGAACTCAGCCATGTGGGGTTAGTGCCTGATGCCCTTTCATTTGATGTTAACAATGCACCATTTTACCCCACTAGACAGTAACCCCTTGTCTGATACTTCTCTTTTTACCCCTCCTGGTCTCCTGCTTCCTGGGAAGAGAGAATCACAGTGAGATTGAGCGGCGCAGGCGGAACAAGATGACCCAGTACATCACGGAGCTCTCAGACATGGTCCCCACCTGCAGCGCACTGGCCCGGAAGCCAGACAAGCTCACCATCCTGCGCATGGCTGTCTCGCACATGAAGTCCATGAGGGGCACGGGGAACAAGTCCACGGATGGCGCCTACAAGCCTTCCTTCCTCACTGAGCAGGTGCCCCGTCAGCACCCATCAGTAGCATCCTCCCGGGAAGGGGGCAGAGTTGCAGTATCGTTACCCTAAAATAAATGGTGTGGGCAGGTGGGGCTTGAGGCTGAGGAAGGCAGGTAGCCAAGAAATCTTGCTTCTACTTTTCTGCAAGATGTGCTCTTCAAGAGTGTTGGGTCTTCTCATCTTCTGTATCATGTATCTCAGTGAGCTATCCCTGAAAATGTATGCTGTGCATCTGACAGTAGCAGGATCATTACGGCTAGCACTAGAAGACATTTACAGTGCCTGGTCAGGGTCAGATGTTTTTGTTTCCTCCTCAGCCTAGTCCAGTGGAGAAGCCCGTGTTATCATCCCTGCTTCACAGATGAGAAAGTCGAGGCTTGAAAAGGATCCACAAATTGTCAAAGGTGAACCAGCTGTTTCTGAAGGAGCCAGGCATTGGTGAAGGTGATGGGTGTTGCACCCCAAGTTAACACCTGTACTGACCTTAGGATATTGGGAAGAAGCACATGAAATTGTTAGCAAGATAGTATTTTGTCAGCAGAGTCACATGAGCCAGGAGTCTGTGCCCTTCCAGGATGTGCTGGCCACGGGGCAGAGCAGCCAATTGTCTAAGCTTCCCTCACTTATCTGTGCAGGGAATGTGAAGCTTCTGGACTCCCAGAGCTTCTGCGTGGTGAATGAACCAGCAAATTTGAAGGCACTTCGTATACAGTGGAGGGGAAAGGCAGGCTGGCGCACCTGTCAGAAAGTGTAGTGTAGGAAGAATGAGAGCTTGTGGAGTGCAGACTATGAGGGACAGGCTGCTTGACAGGCCAAGAACACGGGGCCAGAGTGGAGCAGGCCTTGGGCCATCACAGACTGCCCAGGACGGTGACAGGACCAGCAACCTGAGATGGAGCCACGGAAGGTGCAGAGGAGGGAGCAGGAGGCTTAAAAAGGGGCGGAGCCGCACAGAGCCCGGGAGGGAGGAATGAAAAGATGCAACAAAGAGTGTATTCTGTGGCCCTGAGAATGTGTCCACATTGTGGGAGTAGTTTAGACAAAGAACAGCATTTGTGACTGTTATGTTAGGCATTTAGCAAGTGCATCACCTGCTCAAGCCCTGAGAATCCCCCCGGGGGCCCTGTGACCCCTCATCTGCAGCTGTCAGCATGGTGTGGCAGTGGCTGCGTTGCCCTTTGCAGGGCATGGAGTATGGTGGTCCAGGGCAGGGGCATCAAGTCTCATTTCTGCCTCTGTAAAAGTGAATTCCGTGGTGGCTCCCAGACCCTATGGGTGCAGTGAGGAAGGCAGCATTGCCACCTGCCCCACACAGGGCTTGGAGAAGATGTGTTACTTAGTAACCAGCCAGAAATGCACTGAGCACTATTAACCAGTAGGGTCAGGAAAAAGCTCTTCCTCTAATTTCTTTATTTCTTACCAAACTCCAAGGGCAATATTTGAAATGACTCTCTGGGTGCGCACAGTGGCATGACCACCGTGGAGCACAAGCCACGTGAGTCCTACCCATCTTTCCCTCTTGGTTCAACGTATGATGGTAACATGCACGTGTATAGAGCACCTACTGTGCGCAGGCCCTTGGTAAGTGCCTCACCACAGGAGCTCAGTTGATCCCACCAAATCTCACTGAAAACAAAACTGCAAATGGCAGAAGCTGCAGACACTAAGTACAGAAGGGCCAGGATGAGCCTCTTTTTACTCGATGCCTTTGCTCTGTGCCCTTTCTGTCTGTGAACTGGAGGAGAGAGGCTGGGCATGTTCTGGTTTCCAACACAGAACCTTGGGTATGAGATGAACTCAGGGGGAGGTGACAAGGGAAGGTGAGTGTGGGCTCTGACCCTAGGCCCTTTCCTGACCCTTGCAGACCAGATACAAACATGAATGCATACGTGCAGCCATTCAGCCTTCCCTGTGACAGAATTCTCTACTTCCCCAGACAGCCTGCCCACCTTTAAAAACAGCTCTTCCTGTTGGGAAGATCTTCCAGATGATCCAAAATAAAACTGCTGACCCAGCCCTCTGACTAAGCATCTAGGAGACACAACAGAAGCGCGAAGGGTGGGAAATGGACAAAATAAACTTACTGGAAAAATGATTGATGGTCTGCTTCCTCCCATGTTTCTCAGGCTGAGGAGGTTTGTGTTTTTCCCCAGCCCAGCACTTAGAGACATTCCTAAAGCTCTCTGGTCCTGCTCCCAGCAGATCAGCATCTCTTCAACTGTGGATCCTTGGACCTCCTGGGGACAGGGGCTTAGGGCATGGCCAGAAGGTCCAGCTCAGCGACTGTGGAGCAGGATCCTCTGTCTCCTTGTTGAGTTCCACAGGAGGGCTTCCACGGACAGTTACACTGGAACAAAATATTCCCAGCAGAAACTTGCCAGCTGCTGACCTGAACAGCACAGTGTGGTGGTTGGGGGTGGGGGGGAGGGCTGCAGACCGGAGCGGGGAGAAGGGTTAGCGCCTCACCTCCTGGGCATCGTGGCTGGGTGCAAGCGTTACACTAGAGTTGCCCCTCACACTGCAAAGAAAGGCATCTTGTTTGAACAGAGTTGATTCTATGACCCTTGGAGCTCACGTCAGAGCTTCTTAATGTCATGCATTGACTGCAAGCAGTTTCCTTCCTGTCCTCACTGACAGTCATGATGCCATGAGCTTTTGTGACCCCAGACGGATGCTCCTGACCACTTCTCCCTGGAAAGTGATACAGATAATGCTACTGGCCTTGCTGCCAAGAGTCTGTGGAGCTGGTGGTGACAATTGTCAGAGCTCTGGAAGCTGGACAGGCAGGTGGACAAAAGTCCTCCTGTGTCTGGTGCAAACATCAGGGCATCTCTCATATACAGTGGGGATGCTGAGGTGTAGACATGAGATCCTAGGGGAGCTTAGATCTGCCGGTGGAGGGGAGTAAGGAGAGTGAGTGAGTGTATTATCACTGTGGCAGGCATGGGGGTGAAGAGACTCACGGCCTCTTTCTTTTCTCCTTTCACTGGCCCATTTTCCTTCCTTCCATCAGCTCTTCCTGTGCTGAGCACTGGGTGCTGGGCCCTCTTGCAGCAGTGCTATGGTTGCACTTCCAATATGCAGGGATGACACACCTCTGCCAGCCCCATGCGGTGGTGGTCAAACACTCTCCTCACCACACTCTGGCATGAGAGAAATCTTTCCCTAAGAGAGGCCGTGTTGAGTGGCTGTGTCTTAGGGATGGTACACATTTTTGGTTTTTTGGTACTGGGAATTGAACTCAAGGCCTCGTACTTGCCCGGCAGGTACTATACCACTGAGCTACATCCTTGGACCCAGGGATGGTGCATGTTTTGTGGATTTTTCTAGCTTATTTTCCAGTAAAACTGCATTATTTTCCCACATTATATGTATATTAGAACAAGTGTTGGAATAAAAGAAGCTGTAGGTTGCTGATAAAATGTAATTGGTCTGTGTCTCCTGGAACATTGTGCTGATCACAGTCTTCCCTCCTCAGGAGCTGAAGCACCTCATCCTGGAAGCGGCTGATGGATTTCTGTTCGTGGTGGCAGCTGAGACAGGGAGAGTGATCTATGTGTCTGATTCGGTCACACCTGTTCTGAACCAGCCCCAGTCGGAGTGGTTTGGGAGCACCCTGTATGAGCAGGTGCATCCTGATGACGTGGAGAAGCTGAGAGAGCAGCTGTGCACCTCGGAAAACTCGATGACAGGTCAGTGTGGTTCTTCTGTGGGGCTGTCCAACCTCAGGAAAAAGTTCTTCCAGTAAACACACTGTAAACACAGAGTCATAAAAAACTCCCTAGAGGCAAAAGAATGTATTTTACTTGCCTTGTTAATAGCTTCATTTACCCTCTTCTTAAAAATCCATTTTTAATGCATTACCTTTTCCCCCTGCATTTTACCTGTAATTTCTGTACCTTGCTACTAGGAGTCCTCTGTGCTATGTTAGTCAGGTTTATACAATCGTGAAGTTGATGTGGAAAGTGTGCTGTTATTTGTGACCCTGATCAGAGATGCTCATGACTTAGGCCTTTGTCACTTGCACTGTTGTTCCTTATGGAAGACATTTAAATACAGACACTTCTGCTATAATGTAACAGACACATTCTTAAAAATCACTACAGTGTACAAAACTCATGAAGTAAAACTACAAGGCTTATGGAAGTAGAGTGCATTAGGAGTATGAACCTCAGTCCTGTGTTAGTGGCAGAGAAAAGCAAAAGTAGAAACCTGTTAAAAGCAGTAGCACAGCTTTACATTTAAATGGTTACGACATTCATACAATATCATGAAACATGGTACTTGGCCTTGAAAATGACCTGAAATTGGCTAGTGGACATGTGTCTCCAAGGTGTTGCCACCTGTGAGTTACAGGTGATGGGAGGGAGTCATGTGGAATCAGATGGAGAATTTTAACACTGTGTAGGTGAGTGTGTCTTGTAATAGGCAATGAACCAAGACTGTTGGTAGATGTTCCTGGAGTGTGAGTTCTGTGTATTCCTGTATGGCTTGGTTGGGTTTGATGCTACATTCATCTAGTAGTCCTCACGGATAAATGTAAAATTCACGTTATCCTCAGATTGTTCTCTAATATAATGGTACCTTGATTTGCAGACTTAATCCTTTTTATGTGTCTGGTCCCAAACCAAATTGGACAAGAACCAAATCAAATTTTCTCATAAGGTCAACGCTGAAGCTAACCATTGAATTTGATTTGATTTTTGTCTAATTCAGTTTGCAACCAGAATTGCGGAAAGAATTAAGTTTGAGAACTAAGCTACCACAGTATATTAATCAAACAAATTTACATTTTCCTAACAAGTTACAGAGTTGTTGTGTCACGATGTGCGTGTTCTGCTGTGTGTTGTATTTGGGCTGAGCTGTTCTCCCTGCCGCACGGCGGGTGCTGGGTTCTTACTCACATTTGCCCACAGTGCCTGTCTCTGTGCTCTGTATACAGGAGGCCTCAGCAGAAGCTTCCTGAAGGAGGGAGTCAGTGTTTTTCTCGCTGTATTCTGCTCAGATTGACAAATCAAATACCAGAGCCTGGGTGACTTAAACAAAAGAAATTTGTTTTCTCATAATTCTGGACACAGGAAGTCCAATGGGTTAGTCTATCTGGGCTGCTGTAACAAAATACTATTAACTACATAGCTTTTATGTGACCATCAGGAAGTCCAAGATCAGCCACCAGTAAATTTGGTGTCTGGTGAGGGCCCGTGTTTTGGTTCACAAGTGGCACCTTCTTGTTTTGTCTGCACTGGGTGGGAGGGGCTAGTAGCTGTCTTGGCCGCTTTCTTGTTGCTGGTACAGAATTCCCAACACTCATAACTTGAAGAAGCAGCAGCTTATTTTGGCTCACATTTTCAGTCTGTGGTTGGTGGCCAGCTCCAAGGCGGGAAGGGCGTGGTGTCAGGGCTGCGTGGAGAGAGATGCTTGCATCATGGTGGACAGAAAGCAGGAGGAAAAGGGGGACCAGGAAGAAGACAAACCCCTCCTGATTATTGGCCTCTTCTGACCAGACCCCACTTCCCTCAGTACATTCAGCTGTGGACTCATCATCCATGCATCTAAGTACCTTCCACACACTCCAAGACTTTGAGGGACATTTTAGACCCAGACCACAGTGCCTCTTTTATAAGGGCACCAGTTACAATCATGAGGGCACCACTTGCATAACTTAATCTCACCTGCCCACAGCCCACCTCCTAATACCAATACCTTAGGGGTTAGGATTTCAAGGTAAGAATTTAAAATCAAGTGTTCTGTCCACCACGCCTGTGACAGTGGTGTCTCCTGAGGCCCTGTCTTCTGTTTCCAGATGGTTACATTTTCTTTGAAGCCCCATATGGTCTTTTTTCTCAGCTCACATCCCTGGTGCCTCTTCCTCTTATAGGGACACTAGTCACGCTGGGTCGGGTCTTATTTTACCTTCATTACCTCTTTTAGGGCCTAACTCCAAAGACAGTTACATTCTGAAGTTCTGGGGGTCAGGATTTCAACATCTGAATTTGGATGCATAACACTTACAATAAGACTGAGTCAGAGGTGACGAAGGTGGCACAAATGCAGCTCTTTCTGAAGGATAATGGAAGTTTCCCCAGTGCTAATGGTCAGTGACGCACAGCAAGAGGAAGAGGAAGAGGATTAGGGTATGAGGCAGGGTCTGCCTTACTCATCTCTTCCCTCATGGGGTAACACACCTGGCAGTGAGCTCCATGTTTTCATTAAACATCGATGCTAACACAGACCCAGAAAGACTTGCCCTGCCGCCCAGTCCTGGGCTGAGTTAAAGAACTTCACACACAAGTCCTAAAGATTGCACATTGCAGAGTTAGGTACCAGGGGAGGGGAGAGAAGGTAAAGGAAGTCACCCAGGAAGTGTTGGTTTCTCACATGAAATCACCTTCTCTGGAAAGAGCTGTTCTTCCCTAGTCCAACCACAGGATGTGGCTTCCCTGAAAGACAGTCCAGAGACCCTGTTGGGGCAGATGGCAGGGGAAGTGGTGGTCAGGGGTAGGATAGGCTGAGGTCAAGAGTATCGTTAGCAGGGCGAGTGGATATTCCTGTGTGTGATGTCTAAATGTGTCTGGCACAGTTTCCAGGGCAGTGAGGTGGACTGGCCATAATGGCCTTGGAGGAAATGTTGGGCGCTGGCCACAGCAGCCAGAGCTGGTGCAATGGGGAGGGGGTCCTCCAAGATGGCAGAGGGGATCTGAGGACAGTGAGCCCCCTCTGGTTGGCTGCCTCTTGAGAGCAGCAAGGTGAGACTGGACAAGCTGGTTTTTGGTGGAAGAGGGCAGGGCTCCTGAAGGCCATGGGCTGGCTTATGACTTTACCAGGACACACAGCACGACAGCTTGTTGAGCTCCAAGGAGACTGGAAGAGCTTCCTGCAGCAGGGTTTCCTCACTGATGGCCTTAGGGGTTTGGGGTCCTCAGGATGGGGTAGGGGCTTGTCTTGTGCACAGCCAGCCCAAGGGTAGGCGCAATGCAGACTCTGTGAAGAAGCTGCAGGGGTGACCTGTTGCCTGGGATGGTTGGGCTAGGCTCTCAGACCTCCTGTCCCTGTTTCTGACCTTTGTGGTTTCAGGTATGGAAATAGGGGACATGGAGACTTGGTTATTTAAAATACTGCCCACCCCAGCATAATGCTCCTAGGCTGTGTTGTGCTTTATGGAGGAAACAGGTGCATATTAGACAGGCTTCATCCAGGCAGGAGGCACAGTGCTGTTGTCAGTCAATATGATGTCAATGAGGCAGTGGTGTATGTGAAATATGGTGTTTTTAAACAAACACTCAGACCAGGTTACACATTGTGGTGATCAGAAGCTGGCGGGGACCTACCCCTACGTTTCCCCTGGGAGTGGTGGTTCTATATTTGTGAATTCAGTGTCCATGGAAACTATAAATCATAGCTACCTGGGGTGATGCAAACCTGCTGTGTGCCTTTTTCTTTACTCCTGCTTTGCTGTTCTCTGCACAGGATGGAAAGGCAGGCAAATGTGCTTACACGCAGTTCTGTCTGTGCTTGTGGCCTGTGGCTTAACGTAGTGACCTCCTGCAGATGCTTCTGCAGATGTCCTAGGGCTGCCTCTCTGCCCTCCATTTGGACCCCTGCTCTGCCTTGACCAATCTCAGGGTCTAGGGAGACCCTGATTTAGGGTCAAGGCCAACTTCTCTACTAGGGCCTTGGCACCCAGGAGCTGGGGAAGGTGATTCCCAGGAGGAAGTCAGGCTGTCACTTAGAAGAAGACACTGGGTTGGCAGCTCGGCAGGTGTGCAGAGCCGGCCTTGGAGAGCCAGGCTTAGCTATGTTTGAGGTGATCCTGAAGCGAAGGATAGAATGTTCTGGAAACTGGGAGTGGTTTGGAATGCTAGGATGCTTGGGTGACAGGATTCTGAGCAGAAAGTGGAGTGAATGTTAGCCATGGAGAAGGCTGGCAGAGATCAGATGAAAGCGTTGTTGTGGGGAAGATAGAGAGCTCTCGATGGTGAATATCTGAGAGTCCTAGTTTAGCTCTCTCGGTGGGGAAGGACCATGGCGACCAAGGAGAGGCTCATGGCATTGCAGGTGACACAGGGCCCCTGACCTTAACAAGGATTAGGGCTGCGGGCCAGCAGGGGGCAGCATACAAACCACTGGCACAGGGAGTGAGGGGATTATATCCTCAGTAGTCTTCCGGTGAGCTCTGGGAAACAGATCCTGGTGAGCATAGCAGAGGTGCCATGTTGGTGACCCCAGCCCGGCAGCAGGAAGGAGCTGTCCAGATTGTCTGGCCAGGAAGTGGGTGTGGAAGAGGATGACCATGGGCACCTTAAGACAAGGTCCATTTGGCCTTTCCCCAGCACTGAGCTGCTGTGGTTTGGTCTCACTGGGCTCTCCCTGCATTCTGAGAAGTGTGTCTGCATTTTGGTTCAGTTTAGAAAATAACTTTGAAATAAAGCAATCCAACGGCAGGAAAGTGTGCCAGCAGCGGCTGAGTTCCTCCTTCTCTTCCTTCCTTTTCTTTCTTTTCCTCTCTCTCCCTAATATCTTTCTCCCTCTGTTATGGTTTATGTCTGGAAGCGCCTCCAAAGCCTCATGCAGTCCTGGATGCAGGCTTCTAGAATTTATTATTCATCCACAGCCCATCGCTGGGATCATGGGTGTGGGTGCTACACCTGCCCTGGGGCAGGGAGACTGCGTGCAATATAAGGGAGGGAGGGGGGCTGCTGCTCCGCCCTAGCTCCTCCCTTTTTGCTCTTGTTGTTTTTGCTGCTTTCCTGATGCCATGAATGGTTGCCCTATGCCATGTGTCACTCTGCCTTGGAGCCAGCTGAGTATGGACTGAAACCTCCACAAAGTGTGAGCTAAATAAACGTTTTCCCGTTCAATTTGTGTGTTGGGTATTTTGTCTCAGCAATGAGAGTAAAGTAACCAAGACACCTTCCCTATCTCTCTTCTTTCCATCCTTGCTTTCTTGTTTTGGGCAGTACTGAGGGTTGAACCTAGGGCCTGTGTACTGAGCTACATGTTCAGACCTTTGTTTTCTTTTTGAGACAAGTCACTTCTTACTAAGTCACTGAGTTGCCCACACTAGGCTTGAATTTGCAACACTCCTGCCTGAACCTTCCAGAGTGCTGAGATTATAGGTGTGTACCATCACACCAAGCTCCTTCTTTTTTCTAATCTAATGCTAAAACTTCATTTAACCATTTATTCATTGGTTTAACAAGTACCTGTTTTACGTGACTGGAAAGATACGCTGGGGTGCAGTTAGCCTTATGATCGGCACTTGTACCCTTCCCTCTAAGAGCTCCCAGTTGTTGTGAATGAAGGAATCCCACTTCCCAACAACTCCAGTGCAATGTCTATGTGATGATTTGAAGAAAGTCTGAGCCAGATTGGTCCCCAAGGCCTGTAGTTGGAAAGCCCCACACATGAATCACCATCACAATCTCAGCTGTGATTAAGCTTTCCTATCACCCCAAGAGCTCTGTTGAAGTCCAGAGATGCTTTCAGCCTTGGATCACAGACTTTGGCCCAGCATGGTCTGGGCATAGATAGTGGCTCATGAGGGCAGGCCACAGGGGAGCCACTGTCAGCTGGCGCTATAGCCCTGCTGCAGACCTTCCATTGAGCTGGGTCTGAGAGTGCTCACACCCTGTGTTTCATGTGGACTCTTTCCTGTGTGTCTGGGAGAGAGGGGCTGTGGGACACTGGCTGCTTTTTCTTTCTCATTCAGTGTTGACATTGATAGTTATGATTAATTCTGTTAAGTTTGTGTGCACTTGGTACCTGCTGAGCATATCAACCCTGGCTACACACTGACATCAGCTGCTTGCAGGGCAGGGGCAGGGGCAGGGGCTGGGCACTGGTGTTCGTCAAAGCTTCTGAGTGATTCTGATGCACACAGAGTGGTGAGAACCGTTGGTCATCTGGCCTCCTCTCAGTTCCTGGCATGGGGCTGCTGACCCTTTCACAGGTAAGGACAGAGAGCTTGCAATTACTGAGGGTGCTCAGGCTCCATGGCTGAGACTGAACTGCTGCAGAACAGAGCTTGTGTACAATCCTTGCACGATCAGTGCACCTCTTTGGGGTCATTGGGACATAAAGACTCAGTATATCCCTGTGTTCCTTGGGGTAGCAGAAGCCAGTCCAGCCACCCAGCCAGGGTTGGGGATACTGGTATATAGAGAGCAGACCAGGGCAGCACTTGGGGCACGAGGAGCATGCGAGTGGTGAGTGGCACTAAAGCTGTGAGACTCTGTGTCCTAGAGCTGTGGTTTTTTTGTGTCACTGGAGCAGCTTCATGGACATCACTTGCAAACTTGCTAGAAATGCAGGTTCTCAGCCGCACACTGGCCCCACTGACTCAGACGCTCTGGGGGCCCAGCAGCCTGCGTCCCACCCTCTGTAGTCTTCAGATGGATGCTGAAGCTGGAGAGCAGTGACTGGGGAGGCATCCCGGGACTTCCTGTCCTGTCACCTGGACCGAGTCCCCCTTTTTTCGTGACCTTGTCATGCTCTTGCAGCTCTGACTTTCATGTTCTTCCTCTGTTCCTCAGAAGGTGAGAGAGATACATTCTGTGAAATGTCCTGCTCACTGTAAGACCCTGTCCCAGCATTTATCTGTGCTTGGAAGGTGTGGGTCACCAGGTGTGTGCTCCATGGGCTGGGAGCACTTGCATCTCCTGTGACTTCTTGGACCCCCCAGAACTGAAGGCCCATGCCAGGCCTGCTGCTCAGACTCTGCACTTTGTGCATTAATGTTTGGAGAAAGCCAAGCTAAAGAATTTATTGAGACCTGGTGGGACGGGGGCTGCAGTAGCTGGAGTCCGGGCACCCTTTGGAAGTCAGGACTGGAGTGTGGTGACTCGATCTGCGACAGTGGCTTTTCCTGCCCGGGTGTGTCTGCCCAGCTCTCAGCTATACGGGAGGACCCAGGAAGGGCAGAGTGACACTGGCCCTGCAGATGTCCCTGAGGACAGACAGCACACAGCACCTCCTGGAATGGGAGGCGTGCACAGCAAAGTGCCTGCACGCTGTCAGCATGCATCTAAGCCTGCCCCAGGCAGCTGGGCCTTTTTTGTAACACTTTGGAAAAGAGGGCAAGGACAGACCATGTGGAAATGGGCTGTGCCGTCATCCCTGGGGTGGAGGAATGTCAAGCAGATAACTGGCCTCGGGGGGTCCTGTGAAACTCGCAGTCCACCCTGCGGTATCAGCTCTGGAAAAGATGAGCTCTTTCCAAATGTCAGTCATGAAGGTAACTTCATGAAAATGACACTTTCAAGTAGATAGCTTATTTTCTTTGGAAGACCCAAACTTAGCCTTTGGACTAAAGCCAGAACCTGGTCTTTAACACATTCAGCGGTCCATTTCTTGCCTTATTAGGTAACAGAAAAACAAAAAATAAAATAAAATATGGATTTTATCTCAAGTCAACTATTAATGCTGTTACCGAGTTTCTGTTGTTTAAAATAGAAATAAAACATCTGACTGGTAAGAAAAGCATGTTTATTTGATTTCAGCCACTCAGAGATTGTGCAGTTGTATAGTAAACATTTAGGTTGCCGGAAAAAGCTTTAAAGGCTGGCTTACCAGGGCGCCTGGTTGACCCGCACGGGGTGAAATCTGAGGGCTGTGGCTGGCTGTTTGTCTCTTCACAGCAACTTTCGCACTGGAAACTGCGGCCTCCTTGGATCTATTGTCCCAGATGTTTCTTTGGATGTAGTTTGGTTCTTTCTCATTGCTAAATATTTATACGATCTGCCTTGTTTTGCTTTGCTGCATACATAGCGTTTGGATTCTGCTGGACTATTTGTGTTTTCCTCTCATGTTTTCTGCTGAATGGTATTTCATGAATCTGCACAGATTCCAGCTGGGTTGCTGAGTTCATTCTCACTGTGGTATCACGGCAGATAGAAAAACCTGAGCAGTGTCCACCTTTAGTAGGGGTGGCTTCCCTGCTCCTGGAAGTGGAGAGCTCACAACCACCTGTGTGCTGCACATGCGGGGCCCAGTGGGGGAATAGCCAGGGGAAACAGAGGGATCCCTGATTTTGGAAGCAGGTGACCCTGGTGACATACAGTTGTGGCCTTTTGCCATGGATACTGACATAACCCCACAGGCCTCAGTTTCCTATGTTGCCCACAGGACTGCTATGAGCAGCTCAGTGGAGGTGCCCTGTGGGGGAGTGATTGACAGTAGTGTTTGGGTACTGTAGAAATTTCATTCATTTTTTAATAATTAAAAATGGCATTCAACTACCCATACGGAGCTGGGGTTTTCCAAACTTTCCGTCTTGCCCTGCTTTATTTCTCCTCTTACCCCTTCCATGCATGTCTTAGGACAAAGGCAGATGGGGGGCCCCTGTCAAAGGGTGACAGTCCCCTGTGTGTCCTGTACTCGAGACCATCTCCCCAGGGTCTGTGCAGGAGAGAGGAGAGGTTCCCTCCTTTCCTCTCCGTCTCGGCCTGCTTCCCTCCTCCAGCCTGCGCTCCATCCGGACAGACTGGCCACAGCACTGTGATATGGTGCTGAGGAAACCAGTGCATGCTGCTCCTCGGGAGTCTGCAGTTTAGTGGGGCAGAAGGATGCCAGAAAGGCATTCACCTTGCATGCGGCGCATGCTGTGACAGGCGTCACCTGGGACAGGGTTGGGAGACAGTGAGAGCTGATGAGGTGGCGTTCCACATGCTGCAGCTTGAGGCAGCCTTGTGACTGGGCACTGCCCGCTGAGATCTGTGTGGGAAGGGACAGCCAGGGAGGGGCAGTGGGAAGGGGCTGCTTGTTCCCAGAGCAGGCACAGGGCCCTGGTCCCCGCACTCTGGCAAGACAGCAGAGGCCATGTGCGAGGGCAGCCACGCTGGCTGAGGGCACCGTGCCTGGAAGGAAGTTGGAGCTATGCAGGCTTGGGTTGAGGTGGTGTACAGTTGCCTCCATCTGTTGTAACAGATTACTACCACCTCAAATTTGAATGGTACCAATAAAATCTGATTGAAGAAAAGAGATTACCACCGAGTGGGCAGGAGGTGAGAAGTCCGACATCGGCTTCAGCGGGTTGGTTCCCCCATCAGGTGCCTCTCCCCCTGCCCCTGGTGTGCACACCACCTCTGAGCTCCGCAGCCATCATCACACGCACCTTCCCTGCCTCTGTGTGCAACTCTCCCTCTTCTTGTGAAGATATGAGTTGTGTTGCATTAGGACCCATCTTGTGCAGTCTGGCCTCATCTTAACTTGGTCCTACAAGACCTATGTACAAACAAAGTCATGCTCACAGGTGCTGGGTGGGGTGGATGTCAATTTGGAGGAGTCCCACAGATGGTGAGCATGGAGATGCAGGGAAGTTGTACTTGAGAGCTTTTTAGAGGGATCAGTCCACACACTCTGGTTCCTTCCCCACCCAAATAGTATTTAGAAAGCTGAAGTGTCCTGTCTTGGGTGACCGCTGTGGAGGCTGTGTATTCTCAGGGTCAAAGCTCTTCTCTAGAAGTGAGTTTAATCAAGAAGGGAGCAGGAAGATTGGGGCAGCACCCTGACTTGTGGTGTGGCAATCAGGTCACAAACACTTGCCTTCCTCTACTGCCTGTGCCTTGGCTGCTGGCCTCTTGGGCCCCCTGGCTGATGGCATTGACTGCGGTGCCCCCCAGGCTCAATGTACCCTCCTGGAAGGGAAAACTCCAGGGCTGTTCCTCTCCTATAACCTCTGTGGGCTACCAGTGTCTCAATGCCAGGACTCTGTCTGAGGGCCTGGGTGGGTGTGGCTCTGCAGGGTGCCGTCTCGGTGTCTGCACTGATGCAGGGGAACCCGCTGGACCATCCCTCTGCTTCCTGCTCCCGTCTTCTTTCTCTCCCTCTGGACCTCGCTCTGTAGTCAACCTCAGCCTGCCTTCCTGAGGTGAAGGGCAGTATGCTCCCTCACCTCTCGGATCCAGCGGGCAGGTTGTTCTGTGCTGTGCTCGCAGCTGCCATTGTTCCAAATTCATTGTCTGATGCTCAAGTTCTGTATGCCCTCCCCTGCTTTGGGCAAGACCTGCTACTGGGCTCTGCCTAGACAGAAGCAGAGCAGGGTACAGGCCAGATGCCAGGCCAAGGCCACACTCTGCTGAGAGCAGTGGGCAACTGCCATGGTGAGTGTGGGCTCAGGTGGGGTGAGGGGTGGGGGCAGCACTGAAACAAGACAGTGGTGGGAGGTGGGCTGTTGAGCATGGAGTGGGATGGAGGTGACAACAGGGACCTGGCCCGGTCTGGCCTGCCTGCCTCTGCCAGTCTGTAGGGCCCGGCACTGGGCTGCGGTTACAGGCACAGTGCTTGGCCACTTTGCCTGAGCACCAGCTGCAGGCTTCCTTTGCAGTTGGATGCGAAGCCTGGGTATTGTGCCTCTGCCCCTTGTTGGTTTCCTCTTTTTTCCTGGCCTTGATTCCTGTCTGAGAATGTATCATGCTCTGTCTAAATGCACAGCTTGCTGGGAAGGGAAACTAACCTGGAAGCATACCAGGGCTTTGTGAGTGTGAAGAGGAGCCTTGCCCAGGAACCTCCCCCAGAAAGCAGGTTCCCATCAGCAGAAGTCACTGGTGCATGCGGCCTCTGCAGTGAGGGTGCACAGGGAGCCTCAGGATCTGTATTTCTATTTTTAAATTTTATTTATTTATTGTTTTCCTTTTTGAGACAGGGTTTCACTGTGTAGTTCAGGCTGACCTTGAGCTCACTTTGTAACCCAGGCTGGCCTCGAACTCTTGACAGTCCTCCTCCCTCAGCCTCCCAAGTGCTGGGATTACAGGCGTGCACCACCACACCAGCAGGACCTGTATTTCTAAAAACAAGCCTTGTGACTCCATTGTGAACCCCTGCAAAAAAAGAAAGGATGAGACCACAATTAAATAAAATATTTAACTTGTAGCACAGTTTGACCTATATCTAGGAGAGAAACTTCAGAAAGTAAATGAAAAAACTTTATTTTTCAAATTAGTATACCAAATACTGTACCAAAAACAAAATGTTAAGAATGTAACTCGTGACGGAATTAAAAAATGCAGGCTCTGCATTTTAAGCCCTCTCTTAGAAGAATCTTGATTTCTTAATAAAATATATTTATCTTAATTTGAGTAAATAGAGATTTATTTTCCTCCTTCTATGAAAGGAAACTTAAACAAAAAATAACCAGAAGTAGTATTGTTTTTAGGCAAAGATAATTATTTTGAGTTACTTTGGAACATTTGAAAAGACGTTGAATCATTGCTTCCTGCTGGTCTGATTTAAGATTTCGGTAATGGTCTCACGTGATGGTTGTATTTTGTAAAGCTTTGGTTAAAAATAGCTTGATTGCAAAAAAAAACCCTCCAGCATGATCAAGAAAATTAAAATAGTTTCCTCTAGCTTCACTGAAGGATGACACATTTCCCTCTGAAATGTCATGACTTAAGCCAAATGGTTAAGTAAAAATGCACATATAGCACTGATCTTTCCTGTTTATTGCTTTTTCAGTAGAAGCTCATTGAGGAAAACATCTGCATCCAGTTTTCCCTTTATTTGTGTGGATTCTTTTCTTATCCTCCACCACAGAGATTCTGCTGCCTGTCGTTTTCTTAGGTAGTGAGCCGAGGGCACATGGTTTTCGGTTTTCCCATTCGGAGCAATGGTAAAAATGACTCCCCAGTGAGCCACTTACAGTGTCACCCTAGCCTTAAGTTGAGCTCACCTGGATCCTGAAGACTTGGCCTCCTAAGAGCGCTGTATCTCAGGGTCTCAGGAACGAGCTCTTTTTTTTTTTTATTTTTGAGACAAGAGAATACAAATACAAATCAGAATAACCTATAGACAGTTCAGAGAATACAAAACTACAGAAAACAGTAGGGTATTAGCACTGGATGCTGTATTACATGTCATCATCTCATTAGTTAACACATATACCCCAAAGGAAATTGCTAATTATATAGAAGAAATCATGGCTTTAGCACTGGATGCTGTAATCTATAAAGCTATCCTTAATTTTGTGGACACATAGACAATTAAGGAACTACAAAATTATATAGAACATAGAAGGGAATTATCTGTGAATGCTAATTTACCTAATGTTACTTTCCCAATTATTACTCTATTATAGCGATGGTGGCTTGCTTGAAAATTCAAATTCTCTTCTCCCTCATCTCTTGTTGCTCTACCTCATACTTCTGAACTCTCACCTTGGGAGGAGACATAGCTGCCTCAGACCATACTATACAAGCTGTCGTGTTTGGGGTGGAAAAGCACCCATACTCATCGCGGACCTCCCGTCTCCTCCCCTCCATGTACTGCATAGGGTGGGGGCGGATGTGAGTGGGTTCTGTTCACCCTCTATGGCACGCTAGTCAACCCCCGGTGGGGCCGTCTGGGCCGCAGACCCGCCCATGGATGGCGGGGCCGGCCCGGACCCACACCCGCAGCTGGTGCCCGTCGGGTTTTTCGTGTCTGCAGCCGGTGCCTGTACTCCAGGTCTGCTGCTCTTCATTTAACGTGTTGCTATGGGTTCTTGCAAGGTTCATATGTGTAAGCTGTAAGTAGGTCCTCTTCGTGCTGTTAATAGTGTGGGGTGAGTCCTGAAGTCCGTATAACCGTCCCATTGTTGACAGGAGTATTTGTTGATTACGCCGGGCACCTAGTCTCTGGGTGTTCACAGTAAGATTTCAGGGCGGGAGCTGGAGCGCGGCACCTCAGCTCCTGCTTCCCGCCTGGTCCTGGAGCGCGATCGCAGCTCCCTCCGCCGTCTCGCTCCACCCCCTCTCGGGACCGCTGCTGCTCCAATGCCGGAGTCGCAGCTGCCATCCCGCTGCTCCCCACTCACCCAGTAAGGGGGTGGGGGAGGGGATCGCCTCGGGGCAGACGCAGGGTCGGGTGCGGTGAGCTGTGTGCTATTTGGACTGATTCCATCCTGTGTCCCGGCGCCGGTTAGGGATGTTACTGCAGGATCCGGGTTCTGTTTCCATGGGTGTTATAATTTCTCGTCTTTGTCCTGGATTCGACTACTGCTCCCGTCCGCCATTGCATCTTCTTCTGGCCGCGCTCTCTCCTCTGACCCTCTCTTGGAACTCCGCACTGCTCTGGCCGAGCTGGGAGGCTTCCCTGAGAGTAGGTCCGGGACGAGGGCGTGAGCTAAAGTTGTGTATGATTTGGAGCCCTAGTTTCTCCATCTCGCCTCCCTCTGAGTGCGCCATGGCAGATCACCGATCCTTTCTTTCTGAATAGGTCCTTCTTATTCTTTCCGAGGATTTCAGTTCCCATTTCAAATCTTTCCTGAGTTCAAGGTGCCCACCTCTGTCCTTTTTGTCCTTCTCTTATTGCTGTATTTCTTTGTCTAGGTGGGATTTCTTGGAGAGATTCCTCCTCTGCTTCTTATCCGGTCGCCATCTTGAAGTTCCGACCCAGGAACCAGCTCTTAATCTGTCATGCAACTCCCTCCATGACACGGCCACAGCTTTGGGCATCTGCCATGCAGAGCTGGCCACCTTTCTACTTGGACAACACACCTGTGCGTAGTTTGCAGTCCCTTCCAGTAACCCTTGCTGCTGTCTTCAACAGCACAGGTCACGGATTCCACCCTGAGTTGAGTCCTGGTCTCATGTGATTGTGAACAAGGCCCAGGTTTTCCCTGAGCCTCAGCTCCTCATCAGGGCCAGTGAGAGGAGAGCTCCAGGCCATGCAGGCCATGTTCCAGTTGCTCCATCACCTTCCTTTTCCTAGTTATAGGTGCCATTCTGTTCGCTGCAATGTCCTAGTCATAAAAGCTGGACAGGATTTGTGCCACATTTTTGTAAAGAAACTCATGCGGAAGAAGGTGGGTGAGTCAGGACAGGTCGGAGGAGAAGCTAGGCAAAAGCATGTTTCTGGAGGGTTCTGACCTGCAGGATACAGTGCAGGAGTGTCTGCTGCCCATGGGGTTTGTCTTACCTGGAGGCAAGGGAGCCCCAACCCAGGATGTCCCTGGTCACAGACAGTAGATGGAGCCATCAGCTGACATATTGGCAGGGTCCTGGGGAAGGATCTACCCACCAGACTGTTCCAGAGGATCCAGAGTCTGAGTGGGACATCTGCAGAGCCTAGTGTGGCCTTGTCTGGAAGAAGACACATGGGTGCCGCTGGCCACCCTTGGGCATGTCCATTAGAGCAGCTGGGTTTGCCTGGGACAACACCATGAGGCAAGTTTCAGGAGCAGGGCTGGAGCTGTGTGCATGTGCCCCCTTTCGCTCTTCTCAGGGTGGCAACAACCTGGCCCCCAACCAAGTCCATTCCTTGGGACTTGGCCAGATCATGCATGAAGGGCAATTTTATGTCTTTCATTGAAGAAATACTTATCCAGTGCTTGTCACTGCACTGGCAGAAGTGGGTGAGATGGATGTGGACACTGTGGTCACCACCTATAGTGGTCGAAAATGGACAAATGGCCATCCAGTGAACTGAAAGGGAGAAGAGCAGGGGCTGGAACAGTGACATGTTCAAGGAGGTGGCGGAGTGGGGCCGGAAGGGGCTTGCTGAGGGCTGAAGGATATGAATGAGTGGGGATTTACAATCTGTGGGGCTGTGGCATTAGAGACTCTGAGGATGGGAGCTGCTGTGGCCTGTGATGGGGGCAGCCCTCCAGGGGCAGCCCCACAGGGCCATTTTGCATTTAGGTTTTACATATGGTGCAAGAAGCGGTCCCTGGAAGGATGTTAACAGGCTCTGATTTGCATTCTTATATATAAAGGCCATACTGGTTACTGGGAAGGGGGAGTGTTTTTTAGACTCTTAAGAAGAGCCAGAACTAACGTTTATATACTATGTGAAGTGCTACGTGAGATGACTTCATGAATATTTCTCATTTAATCCTTGTGACAGGCTTCTTTTTAAAAAATGCTTTTGGCATGTAGATATCTGATTGTTCGGCACTGTTGTGTGGAATCTCTACTTTCCCCAGGGTCTGCCTTTGTACGTAGTGGTGTAAGTCAGTTCTTTCTAGACTTTGTGCTGTACCTTCTCCCCTTGATAACTGCAGCTTTGATGTGTTTCAGTTGGGGTCCTGCACTGCCCAAGTCCTGTGTTTGAGAGCTGGTCTCTGCTAGGCTTTCTGGGGTTTGGTGGCTCCGGAAGGGTGAGTGGCTCAGTCCCTGGTATGGAAGAGGTGTCATTCATGATTCTCTCACATGCCTCTCCTCTGCCTCTTGCTGGGTTCAGCTCTCAGACCCTGACGGTCTCCTAAATCTTCTCCAGCATCACATGTTCATCTTCTCCTTTTTTTTTTTTTCTGTGATTCTGGAAGAATTTCTCAGTGGTTTCTTCTAATTTGTTAGTGGAATTTTCACCAATATCACTGCCTCGCTTTGGGTGTTCAGTTATATAGTCACAAAGAGGAATCTTTTCTGGTCTCAGGTTGCTTTCTTTTTATTTATGGCAGATCTGCCCATTAGCCCATTGCCTACTCTGTCCCCTTGGAGGCAGCCCACAGCAGCAGCCTTTCCTCCCCTCCACATGGGGGTGGGTGACACAAGGACTCTGCCTTGGCTACTTGGTGCCAGTCCCTGGGCCCCCTGTTCTTCACCTCAGAAGTTTCTGCTACAGAACTCACTCCCTTCTTTCCTAGTCAGGCCATTTCTTTATACAGCTGACCTTGGCATTTGTGGGTATGGTTCCAGTACTCCTTGGCCTTGAGCTCATGCACAGTATTTGCGTATAACCTGCAATCCTCTCTGTACCTTAAATCATTTTTAAATTACTTATAATATGTAGTATGATACAATGCTATGTGCCATTGTTTGGATCTTTGGTGTCCTCCCAAGATCCATGTGTTAAAAGATTAGTCCTCAGGAAGATGCTCTTGGAAGGTGGTAAAATTTTTAAGAGGTGGGTCCTAGCAGGAGGTCTTTAGGTCACTAAGGCCATGCCATTGAAGGGGATGGTAGAATATTAGTCCCCTGTTTTATTCTTTCACTTCCTGGCTGTGAGGGGAATAAGTTTCCTTTGCCACGTGTTCTTGCCATGGTGTGCTGCCTCACTGCAGGCCCCCAAACAGTGGAACCAATCAGCCATGGACTGAACCACTGAAAGTGTGACCCCAAATAAGCTTTTCCTCTTTATCTTATCCCAGGTATTTATGATAGTGACAAAACACTGACTAACACATTGTATAAATAGCTGTTCCAGTGCATTGTTTGGGAAATAATGACAAGAAAATTAAATGTATGTGTTCAGTACAGGTGCATTTTCTCCAAGTCTTTTTGATTCAGTTGGTGGAACCTGCAGAAATGGAACCATGAATAGCCCCAAGGGTCACTATCATTGTTGGGCCACAGTGCCGCTCATCCTTGCCTTCATCCTGGCACCAGGACACTGGTGTTTGTAGAAAATTTTCACTGTCTCTCTGATCTAATTAAGGTCCTTTCCATAGTTTTTTTGCCTAATGGCAGATTTTCCTGCTATTTTTATGTTCTTAATCATTGTGTTAGAAAATTGCAAAGAGCAGAGATATGACCTGGCATTATCTTCTGGAACTCAAGCCAACCTGGCCTCCTGCCTCACATCAGGCTGCCTTTCCACAGCTCAGGAGGATCATTGCTTACCATGAAAATGAAAATCCTCAGGCTTGCATATCTGGCATTTTTGTAGCATCATTCCCCCATGAGGAACGTATTTCTTTAAATCACACTCCAGCATATTTTAAACAGGATGAAGAATTTGTACTTTCGTCTACAGATTAAATAGCAGAAGAGATGCTGGTGTGGGGGTCTCTGGGGTGATGATTTTATAATGACTAGCAGAGCAGCAGGCTGCAGCAGGAGGTACCCTGTGATTCCATGTCATGTTGGAATGTGAGTGCTGGAGGAGCGCTTGGCAGCCCAGCTGCGGACATGCGAGAGGTGGCACTGCAGCCCCCAGCTTCCGAGCGCTCTGCCCTGTGCGGATGTCTCTCAGGGTTCCTATCGTGGGCTTTTCCTGGCTCCTGCCATGATCGTCTTGATGCTCCCTGCAGACCGTGGCCGCCCTCCTTTGCCATCCTGCTGCCTGCCCGTGCCTAGTTAGCAGCTCATTAGCACCTTCTCCGGATGGTGGGGTGCGGGTGGAGGGAGTGACATGCAGGCCAGACTGCTTGGCAGAAAGGCTCCTTGGAGTGTCTGTCCTCAGGGCCAATTAATCACAGTGCTGGGTTCCTTTTGCCAGTCCTAATCAGCCATGACTGGAGCCTTTGATTTCTTCAGACCTGAGTCCTAACTCAATCCCCAGCACCATCTTCCTTGGTCCAGACACTAAGAGGACTCAGCGAGGGGTGGTTCCCCAAAATCCCCGCCTCTGGGTCAGCCAGGAGCATGGTTCTGCCCAACAGCCACAATTATCACTACAGCTGCTCCCACCAGACAGGTGGGACCCTCACTCCCCTAGGTCAGTGTCCTCTTTCCCTGAGTATTGGATTCAGGCTGCGCTGGATGTGAATGCTCATCTCACAAGTTTTTGTTTCGAAAGTCTAACTTACTGATATTTTTACATTTAAAAGCAAAAATAATAGGAATTTCCCTAGGCAGTTCTGGAAAGGCAGAAGTTGTGCCTTTTACAAAATGATGGGTGTTTGCAAAGCATGCTCTACATTTATTGCTAACAGCATGGAGAATTGAATGAGGCTGTTGGGAGGGTGTTTCCCAAATAGCTGGAGCCGCAGGCTTTCCTGTCTGGGTGAGAGACTACAGAGCTCCTGAAAACCTTTCTCCTCTTTGTACCTTATGGGCTTTGTCCCTCTGGCCTTTGTCCCTCTGGCAGCTTAGCTCTCTGCAGCCTCCTGCTGAGCTCCACTCAGCAGGACTTTGCCCCACCTCAGACCCCGCCCTCTGCTCATCGCTGCCTGCTGCTCTTGGTCCTCAGCCCAGCTGTGCATCCTCCTTTCGGTGCAGCCTCCCAGCAGCCCAGCCCTCCTGCAGGAAGGGTGCCTGGTGCCCCTGGCTCCCTTACTCTCAGAGGTACTGTCTGTGCTCTCTGCTCCTTTTTACTTTGTGCAGATGTCCCTGGGTCCTTTCCAGCCCCGCGGAGTGGGTTTTATGCTTAGGTGGGAGCAAGGTCTTGTCTCCCCAGACTGTGAGTTGCTCTCCTTAGTGATGTGGATTACATTTCATAGCTTCTGTTGGATGAAGGCAAGTCACAGATCCTTCTCCCACCCACACTGTACATGGTCATGAACCCCTATGCACCCCCTTTCAACATTATTTTGAAAACCAAAATCTATTATATGGCTCACTCCAAGAGTTGGTTGGAGCTATACTGTTGTGCTCCAGTCCGATCAGAATTCCCGACGAATTCCCCTTCCTTTCTCTCCTCCCTGCTAAAGCTGCAAGTGTCCCATATGATGTCAGAGAGCCCTCCTCAGCACTCAAGTAGCATGGGCAGTTTAACATGGCTGGGAACTCCAGTTGGCTTGGGAAGCTGCACTGGTTTTAGCCATTAAATCAGGTATATCCCTTCTCAGAAAGGTTCTTCCAGACTCCAGTGACTGTGCTCCAATAGTTCTGAACTGGCCAAAGGGGCACAGGTATCCTGCCAGTCACTGGTGTCCTCTGCCTGAAAACCATGTAGGACCAGAGAAGTGGACACATATAAATGGTCAGTGGCCCAGGTACCACTGGAGGATCTGTGTTTTATTCATCTTGGTTGTTGGTAATGTGTCAGGTGCTCAGCTTCTAGAAGCTGCTCGGGAGTTCTGCTACCAAAGAAAAGTGCTCTGCTAGCCTTGGCATGGGGTGGGGATGTTTTCAGAAATATGCCTTAGTCCTAAATCTTCAAGGGTCTTCTAGAAAACTGAGGAAAGAGAGACACATAGGATGTCAGTAGGAGCATGTGAGAACTTCGATGCAGACACCATGCATCCTGACAGTGTGGCCTCCATGGTGGGTGGCTGTGATTTGGGACAGAGCTGGGGAAACCCACTGTGTGTGAGACACACTGGCTTGGGGACATGGAGATGCTCAAACCCTGGCCATGAAGCTCATAGAATTTATAATCTATGAAAAGAGGCAAAGCCATCTGCCTAAGAAGTGGTAATGCTTGGTGCCTTGATAGCCAGTGTACTAAAGGCCATGGTTTCTATTCTCTTGTTTCTCAAATGCTGATTTAGGTATTAATCTAGAGGGATTCTAATGATAGAAGTGAAGTCCTCCATCAGTTGGCTGGGTAAATGAGACCCAGTCACGCTGTTTCCATGGAGGAAATTGTACCTAGCTGGTAAGGGAAGGGAAAGTTATAGGCACAGAGGACTTAATAACTACTATTGGCCATAAAGATGGAGGGGGCCATGAGCAAGGGTCTGGGCTTGGATCCCTGGAGTGACTCCAGCCAAGAGTCAGCAAAGACGTGGTACCTCAATCTGATAGCTGCAAGGAGCTGAAGTCTTCCAAGAGTTTGAGTGAGTTTGGATGTGGATTCTTCTCTAGAGCCTCTGGGTAAAAGCCCAGCCCACCAACACCTTGATTTGGCCTTGTCTGATGCTCGTCAGAAAATCCTGTTAACTATGCTAATAAATGGACATTGCTTAAAGCCCCTAAGTTGATGGTCATTGGCTGCATCCAACAGAAACTGACATAAGAGCCATCCTGGTGAGGGGTTCAGCAGCATTCCCCACCTCACAGGGGCCCCTGGGCAACAGGACAGGGGCGCTCGAAGCTTGTCATGACCATGAAGTGGTTGGCTACAAATTTAAATGGCAGAGTGCTGTTAGAGAAGAGATAGTTGTGAGTGTGAAAAAGAAAGGCCTTCTTTTTACAGCAAGAATTTAAGAGAGAAGGGAAAAGAGAAGAACTGCTTGACATATTTCTTGTGATTTCACCCTTGTGTTAGTTTGCGAGTGTCTGCAACAGGTGGCACCTCTGACTGGGGCTAATGTGGTAGGCAGTGTCCCAGGCAGGGATAGTCCAGAGGAGTAGGCTGGAGTACTGTGTGTGTGTGTGGATGTGGGTGTGGGGGCAGCTGGCCAGGTCCGGCTGCGCCCCCTCTGGCTTGGGAACCAGCTACTGTACTGATACGATAGCACGCTGCTTAGTTCTGTGGAGCATTGGAGCATTGCCCTACTCTTACCCACAATGCAGGAGCAGAGAGAAGCCCCGGGGACAGACGGGAGACAAGGTGACCTTGGATCGGCTTCAGTCTCCATGAGGTGGGATCCGTCTCTCGCTCTTATTCCCCCTTTGCTACCACCTTGCAGGGAATGATTGTGTATTTATAATCTGTCGGCACAGATTTATAATCTCAAGTCAGCACATCTGAGAATGAAAAGACGCTCTGTGTAGCTTCACCCAAATGTAGATGCAGGTCCATTCCCCTGAGTCTTCTAGGGAGGAAGGGCTGAGTCAGGCCAGAATGATCCAAAGGTCTCTACTAAATCAAAAGGAAAAACTGAAGAGCAATAAACAGATACACAGAAAGAATGACCCAAACCAAACCAAACCAAAGCCAGATTTTCCCAGTTAGGTCCCTTTTCTGAAGCAGACACTTTCCTCTGTGGGCTGACCTCCTGTCCCCGCCTGCCCGTCTGCTTCTGTTTGGTGGGTGCTATCTCCTCTTCCAGTGTGGGGCGCAGACTGCAGGCTCCTCACGGTAGTTGGCCCTGTGTGAAGTAGGAGCATGGCAGCCAGGCAGCACTGTACAACCCTGACTCCCCGCTCCTTGGCAATGGGACAATTTAGAGTCGCTGGGCTTCAGTTTCCTCCGGGAAGAACACAGCCCATAGGGGCTGTCTGTTCGGACGGCAGGCAGGCACGACCTGCATTGCCCACAGTGTATTCGGAAACAGTAATAGAGCCTGCTAAGGGTTCATCTGCTTTTTATTATCGCTGTGCCCCAGCCAAATTCTTGGCACATCAGTGGTTCAGTTTTCTCTCCTCTGTGTTTGACTGCTCCCGAAGTTCTTCCTCCCCTCTCTAAGTCACCCTGTGGCCCACTTCCTAGGCTCATTTTGCAGATCAAGCAAAATAGAACATGTACATGTTTTGGGATTCCTGGCCTTAGTAAGGTGCTGGGTGACTGCAACATTAATTCTCTTGCCCCACTTTTCTGTCCAAAGCTGGAAAGCCTTCTTTAGTCTGGGTTCTTCGGTTGCAAGAGATAGATGCTAAAATTGAAGTTGTTTATGTACACACTCAAAAAAGGCAGGTTGTTGTTGCTAAAGACTTGAGCACCAGGAGGGCATCTCCCCTTTTTATGTTTTTGCTGCTGTTCTGGAGTTAGTTTTATTCTTCTAGGCCCAATTTTTCATTGACTTGTTATTGTTGCTGAAAGAGTTGTGTTCAGATTCCTGCCCCCTCTAAGGTAGAAAGGAAGTAAAGGTCACATTTTGCCCACGGAGGACTGATCGGCCTGGGTCACTCACTGTGGACAGAGGGTGGGGAAGATCTTAGCTTGGGTCATCTGCTCAGTCCTCAGCCAGTCACTGTGGCCAGGGAGGGGGGATCTTAGAAGAAGGTGGCAGTCCCTTTTTTGACTTCAGTAATAAAGAAAAATATTGTGAGAATTGTTTCTCAAAAAGCTTTGTGTTGGGGACCAGTGGGTAGGTAGAATAACTGATGTCCCCATGCCACCCTGTGACCCATCCAGAGTCCCTGCTTATGTTTTGGGGAGGAAATGGTTGGTCTACAACTTAAGAGTTGATGAATTTGTGTCCTTAGCCATTTCCAAACACCAGTCAGAGGTAATGAACCCTGAGGAAAACAGGGTCCCCACTGTGATCTGGGCACTGGCACCCCCACATCCGTATGTTGGTGCTTCATCCTCGGTATGATCATATTTAGAGTTGGTGTCTGTAAGAGGTGAGTAGGTCCTGAGAGCCCAGGGTGATTAGAGCCTCATAACAGGGCTGAAGGAGTCCAGCTGGTGCCCTTCCTATGTGAAGACACAGCAAGAAGATCTCATGTGGGAGGAATGGGCGCTCTCACCAGACACCACATGTGCCAGCATCTAGATCTTGGGCTCCAGCCTCCAGAATTGTGAGCAGTAAGCCCTACTGTCCATTCATTACCCAATCGGAGGCAGGTGTTCTACTCTAGCAACTGTACAAGGACACCACCGTCAGCAGCAGAAGGCCCATCTCTTCTTGGATGTAGCCTGTGGCTCTGGAGTTGGCTCAGTAGTGGGCCTCAGACTCCCTGCTGGGGTGCCTGTGCCATGTGGGGCATTTGTGTGTACAGCTGGAGTGGTGGCTGGGGTCAGCCTTTGAGGACAAAATGTCACTGAACAGAGACCAAAGCATCTTCCAGCCTGTGGGCCCATCTCAACAGGCACACAGCTTTGCAACCACATCAAATATTGTCAATCCTGGGGCCATTGTTGAATTTTTGTTGCTAAATGTTTTTTCTTATTTTCTTCCCTTGCTAGCTTGGTTTTCCTTCTTTTTTTAATCAAGATAACATGTTTCTAGTTTTCTTAAGAAGGATTCTTTTGATGAAATAATTCCAGTTGATATTTTTATTTCACTAGTAGCCTGGGGAGCATTTTTATGTGCACAGAGTCTTCTTTTGTGATCTTATCCAAGACAAACTTCTGAATCTTCTGTTTTAAAAAGTTACTACTAACCAAAATAATACTTAAGAATCAGCTCACTGAAAATAATTAGGAAGGGGCCTCCACCCACAGAAAAAATGTTCTGGTGCAGAATCTTTATGATTATTTTCCTAAAGCAGGAGCTAGAAAATGCTTTTTAATACTCTTTTTTTTTTTTTTTGGCGGTACTGGGGATCAAACTCAAGACCCTGCGCTTGCTAGGCAGGCGCTTATTCTACTGAGCTATATCCCCAGCCCATAGAAAATGCTTTTTAGTAGAGGGCCAGGTAGGATGTATTTTAGTTTTTGGACCACAGAGGCTGTCATAGAGAAGTAGTTGTAGGTAATACATAAATAAATAGGCATGGCTGTTTTCCAATAAACCTTTATGTACGATGACAGATGATGGGTCAGATCTGAGCCCCTTGGACTCAGAAGGCTGTGGCTTTCTGATCCCTGTCCCTGAGCACTGTATACTTTCAACTTTCCTGGAAAAATTATAGGTAAACACTTTGATGTGACTTGGGTCATAATTTTTAGTCATATTTCATGGCATAGAAGAATAGAATATCAACAAAATGTTGACAGTGGGGCTCACTGGGTAGCCCAGATGTAGACTGAGATGTTGGTATTAATGGCATTAAAATATTCAGATGCTCTCCTTGCGTGATGCAGCAGCTCCATGGGGGGAAATCCACTGTGAGATGGGTTCACTGCTGCACTGTTCACAGTGTGGAGGACATGGAAACCCTGAAATGTCCACAAGCAAATCATCCATCCAGAATAGCATTAGAAAGCCTTTGAAATGGGGCTTGTGATAAAATCTGCATGAGTTTATGCCAAGGGATGTGAATGGAAAATGTCGCTGTGAGACCTTTGTGAACTAAAATGAAGAACAGACGTGACGTGTGCTGGAAAAGGATCGATGGGGAGAGCCCCTAAATGTCAGTGGTGTTTTCTCTGGAGTGGATTTTCTGGGATTTTAGTTCACATGTGAGAATTGAGGGGTGTTCTTCTATAAAGATCACATTAGCTTAGTTTGAGGGTAACAAAGCATTTTAAAGAGAAAAATTAATAGCCCGAGTTCTGCCCTCTGGCCCCAGGCGGCACTGGGTGTGGGGAAGCCGGAAGCCCTCTGTGGAGAAGCAGGACAGAGCTGGGCGGAGGATGGGCTGGCCCAGGACACTCTGAGCGGGTGGCTGCCTCCCACCAGCCCTGCCCTCTCATCCTCTTTGCACTGGCTTCACACTGTCTGCTTCACTTTCCAGTTGAGGAAACGGAAGCTGAGCAACTGAGTGATCTGCTCATATCCACGGCTAACGGCTAACGTGTGAAGAGCCGCAGGGCAGAGCTTGCTGCCCTTTCACCTGGAAATAGCAGGCCTGTTGATTTTCTGATTCAGTCTTGCTCCCCTTCCCCTGGATCCAGAGCGCTGTTTGCTTCTAGCCGTGTTGGAGGCTGCTGGGGCCCCTTGACACGCAGTCGCTGTAGTGACTGAACTGGGTGGGACAGAGTGGCTCCGCCCTTCCCTCCTGAAGGACAATGCTAGTGGGACACGGAGGACTCTGGCCCCAGACTGTTACGGGATTTACAGCACAGGGGAAGCAGGAGGACCCGAAGGAGTGCTGACAAGGAACTGTGGCTGTGGAGCAGCTGCAGGTGACCACAGGTTCCCAGTGTGGAGATGGAGAGGCCGTGGGGCAAGAGGAATTGGGGTGGAGGAGGGTCTTCCACATGCATCTGGAGAGGGAACGGGTGGCATGGGGCAGGCGGGGAGAACGCAGGAAGAGGTGACCAGGGGCTCGGCTGCCAAAGAGGGAAGGACAGGATGCAGGGGGAGCCAGCCTGGAAATGGACTTGGAGAAGACCAAGCCTTTCCAAGCCCCAGGATGAGTTCGAGGCTCAGAGGGCCCTGGGAGGATTTTGCATGGGCCTAGATTGAGTGTCTTGTGCCTCTAGAGACCTGCTGGGAACCAGCCCCCGGCATCCGGCTCCCTCCTTCGGAGCAGCCCCGGAGGTCGGAGGAAGTGGGGAGCGGTGTGAGTAACAAGGCTCCATGCTGGCTGTGGGGAGCCCAGGACAGCCAGGATGGGGACTGGTCCACATCCCATTCTGCTAGGATTCTGTGCCCGGGGCCAGTGACACTATCCGCCTTCAGCCTTGTTCACCGCTCATACTTTTGTCTCAAATCCAGTTCAGATGTGACCTTCAGGAACACACCCACCAGATGGAGTCAGGTGTGTTTCCTTCCCTGGAGCCAGGAAAGGGGCTCCTTGTGCCGAGGAAACTGGAGACGTGCATGGAGAAATAAACATTGAGCCGTTGTCTCTTGGGGTCATGACAGCGATTACAGAGATGTGTTTTTTCATTTCCTCAAGTTCCACCGCTCATGTGTTGCACAGCTGTGATTTATTTTCAGAGCACACTTTGGAATTTGACGGGCCCGCGCGCTGGCCTGCTTCACAGCCGAAACTGCTTGCCCTTTGGTGGATGATAGAGCAAGTGGCAGTTTATGCTACAGAAGACTGCATCCGTGAAGAAGACAGACAGGTGTCAAAACCGGCAGCAGGGGCAGAATCACAGCCAACTTCACCCTCATGGCTGCCTGTGCACACCCACCAGGGTGCGACTTCCGCAGGCAGCTTGTGTGGCTCTTGGCCTGATGCTGCAGGTCCTCCCACCCTGGTCCTTGTGCACAGGAAAGGCTGCGCACACCAAGCCCTAATGTCCGCAGGCTAATGGGTTTGTCTGGGCGGTCCTGGCAAACAACATGCTTGGAAGCACAGCAGGGGGGCAGGCTGCACCAAGACCCCTTTGATTTCTGTCTATTACAGAGGAGCGGGTCCAGGTTTCCTTCCCACACCTACTCTGTTCAGTGCTATGCATAGTGCTCATTTCCATTTGAAAATCTGTTCGCTTCTTCGATTTTGTTCTCTCTTTCGCCCACTAGAACATAATGGCTCTGCCTGCCTAATTCCTTGTGTCCAGCTCAGTGCCTGGCCTGTTGAGTGCCAGGTGAGGTGACACCTGGGTATGGGAAGGCAGCACAGGGCACAGGGGAGTGGAAAAAGGTGCTACCAGCAGGGGTGGAGCAGGGGAGGCGTGCAGAGAGTGGGCCGCTCAGAAGATGAGCAGTGGGCTGCGGGATTCAGGTTTGCTGGGACTCCCGGAGGAGGGTGTAAGAGATTTCCAGGGAGCTGTGACTTATGCTAGCCACATGGACTGCACACCAGCTGCATGCAGATCATTTTCCTGTGTGCCTGCATGTGAGAGCTCACTGCTCTATGGTAGGAAGAAACCATGGCCCTTCCCGTATTTTGGTAAAGACTGAGGGTAGCCATGCGGAGGGTAAACCTAGGGGACGAGGCCAGGGAGCTGACGGGCGGTGCTGTGGGGTCAGTGCAGAGGCCACGGTGTGCAGAAGGCGGCTGGGCAGGAAGTTGAGGGTTGAGGAGAGGCGAGCAAGTCTTCATCTGCTCACTGAAGAAGCATTTGTAGAGCACTTCAGAGAGCCACTCACAGCTATAATCCCTTTGTAACGTTAACCCATTCAATGCTCGCAATGGTTGTCTGAGGGAAATGCTGTTATTACCTTCACATTGCAAACGTGAATGAAGCACAGAGGGTTTGGTGACATGGTGAGGGTCATAGTAAGTGAGGGTGGAAGACGTTAGGTGAGGTGGTCAGGGCCTGGATCTTGTGCTCTTAACTGGTAATTTTCAACCTGAGCAACTGCGTAACGGTGGTGCCAGTGACTAAGGCAGGAACTGTGGACAAAGGGCAGCTTGAACAGGGTGCACATTTGTTTTAGAGCTGTGCACTCAGAGTGTCTGTGAGGTGCCCAAGAGACAGACAGGCACATAGGCACTTTCAGGAGAGCCAGCTGTGCCAGAGAAAAATGGTTCGTGGTGCACCCTGGGGTGGTGAAGAAGAAAGACTCTGTCAGGGCTGTGGTGCTGGGTGCAGGTCCACTGTCTGGGGCTCTGAATGGGGAGAGACTGGGCTCAACTCAGCCTCCAACAGAGATAAGGAGGCCTTTAGGGCCCCAGAGCAGGATGGGAGCCGGGGCTCAGAGATCCTTACTGAAGGGACGTAAGATGGGGAAGGCAGACAGACCAGATGGAGCAGGGTTGCCCGACTATGTGAGGCAGCTGGCTTCCTGTGACTGTGACAGATACCTGGGATCATGAGCTCTTAGGAAGAACAGGTTTATTTCATTCTGTGGCTGGGGCAGCTCCAGGTCGAGGTTGGGTGGAGCCCACTTTGGGCATCGGTGAGGGTGCTGGTCGTGCTGGTAGGGATCGTGCGGTGGAGCACGGGCCCAGAAGCAGAAGGACGGTGTGAGCAGCGATCCCACAGTGCCTCTGGGTGAACCAGTGCGGCCTTGGTGCCTCTCATGGGCCCCAGCTCTTACATCCCTTCCCCCAGCAGTGCTACACTGAGCACCAGCCTTCAGTGCCTGGCACTGGCCAAGCAGGGTTCTTTCCTGGCCTGGACTCTAGGAGGGCAGGGGAGGAAGCCAAAGACGGAGCCTGGTCAAACAGAGGACTTGGGAGTCTCAGTAAAGTCTGGGCCGGAGGAATGTGTCTTTGCTGGGAACGGGCATCTTGTCACAAGACACAGGACTCATGGAGCCCACGGTCCCTGGGAAGAGTGGGTGAGAAGAGGGCCAGTGAGGCCCCATGGCGGGACGAGTAGGGAACCTGATGGGGATTGTTTGGTGTGGTGCCACAGAGAGCCTGGTGGCCTGCACTGGAGCTGGTGAGTGAAGGCCAACGGCAGCAGTGGCCGAGAGCAGCAGAGTCTGATGAGGTGAAGAGGCCAGGGGCTTCTGGGTCAGTGAAGGCAGGCGGCTTCTGCTTTCCTCCCTAAGAGGGGTTCAGTGTTAGGGAGGTGGGCTGTGGGCAGGGGAGGTTAGAAATGGCCGAATGGAGAGAGGTGAAGGGGGCAGGGCCCCGCGGCCCGCAGGGAGCATGCGCTGAGGGGAGCAGGGGGCGGCACAGGTGGGGGGGGGGCTGTCCCGCAGGGAGGGAGAGGGCAGGGTAGAGAGCATCTGGACGCCGATGCTCAGGTGTTTGGAAGGAGTGGTGTAGGTCTAAGGAGAGGTAGGGGCTGTTGTTAGAGGTGTAGATGTGGTGTCATTAACATCCAGAGGCGACTGCCCAAGCCTTGCAGGGGGCGAAGTGGGGACAGATGTGAAGAAAGCAAGGAGAGGCTGGCTGAGGTGGCTGGGGAAGGTCCTGGGGGCTGCAAGAGCAGTGGGGAAAGACTGGAAAGTGCAGTGCAGGATGCCGGGGAGCTTGAAAAGGAATCAGTGTGTACTTGTGTCAGCAAAGCAGTCAGATAAAATAGAGGAAAAGCACATTTCAGATTCAGCAATGAAGGGGTTGTTGGTGGCCTTGGCAGATGCTGTCTCCATGGTGTGGGGAGGGGGCAGCCCAGGCAGTGGCTCCAGGGGATGGGCTCTGACTGCAGAGGTGGTGGCGTAGACAGCTCTGGAGACAGCAAGGCCTCCTGAGTTGCCAGGCCTCACTGTGTAAGTTTCCCGCCGAAGAACAAGCAAACAGCTCGCGCAGCCCCACCTCTGCCTCCCATCCCGGCCTCAGCCAGCATGACGTGTGTTTCCTTCTCTCTCTCAGGTCGGATCCTGGACCTGAAGACGGGGACAGTCAAGAAAGAGGGGCAGCAGTCGTCCATGAGAATGTGCATGGGCTCACGGCGCTCTTTCATCTGCAGGATGAGGTCTGTTGGGGCGCCAGGACTGTAGCGGCGGGGAGGAGGTTCCTGCCTTACAACCTGCCCCTAGTTCGGTTCTACCAAAGTCACACATGCTGCTTGGCTGCACTGCAGTGACTGAGTCTTCTCCACCTCAGGACTAGGCAGACAAATTTGTCTGCCATAGAAGGGTCCCCCTCTTTCTCCCGTCCCTCCGAGTCTGGTGCCCACCAGTTTCTGCCCGTTCTCAGATCAGAGCCCCTGCCTACCGTTTCTTGACTTCCTGCCCCTCCCTCAAGGCCCTGCTTGAGTCCAGCATCTCCAAGGTTCCACATCTCTCAAGATGTTTCTGTTCAAACCAGTGAATCCAAATTTACTCTTGTGTTTCTTGTGACAACGCATACATTTTAAATTGCTGTCTGTTCCATTATTGATTGATATTTTAAGTGTAACTATCTTAGATTCATGAAACAGTGATAATGCCCTGAGGACAGAGGCTTTGATTTATACCTCTGCCTACCTCCCTGATGTCTAGCAGGCTGTTCTGCCTATATAGTCATCCTCGTATCCATGGTAATCAGGTCCAGGAGCCACCACCAGCACCAAAACCCACAGACGCCCAAGACCCAGACAGTATTTGTAACCCACACACATCCCCCGACATAATTTAAAGCATCTCGTAATTACTTTTCATACCCAATACAGTGGAAGTACTATATAAATAGCTATTTTTCTTTAGGGAATAATGACGGGGAAAAGCCTTACCCATTTAGTACAGAGGCAATATTTTCTTCAAATATTTTTGTTCCATGGCTGATGGAATCCTCATCGTTGTTGAGGAAATGCTGGAGAGTCTGAACTCTGAAGTCATCAAGAAGTCTAGTGGTGTCCCCAAAGAAGAGGAGAGAACTAGGGTGTTGAATCCTCAAACCCAGCTCAGATGCCCCAATCACTTTAGGCCCATGGCTGCAGAGGGGTGTGGGTAGGAGCGGCAGGACTGTTGATGGGGGCTGACAAGCAGTAATACCAGCTGTGCCACTCATTCATTCTCTCATCCACGCGTTCATCCCACTGTGCATCAAGCTGATGCTGAGGGCTGCTGTGCTGGGGACTGGTCGGGGAGCTGAGGAGTCTGTTAATTAAAGCAGATGGAATCATGGCCTTCACTGAGCTTATTTTTGTGAGAGTCATGCGGTAGACAAAACAGCTGGGTAATATGTGGGGTGTGAGACGGTGGTGAGCACCATGGAGGAAAAGCTCACTTAGGAGGGAGATGCAGTAGTGGGCACTGCCCAGGTACATTTCTGTGGAGTGATCAGGGGACATTTGAGTAGAGATCTAGAGAAAGTGAGTGAGTGAGAACGGATCGATCTGTCGAAGAGAACATCAAGTAGGGCAAGAGCAGCCTAAAGGTCCTGAGGTGGGAATGCCCTTGCTGTGTTCGAGGAACAGTGAAGAGATGACTGCCTCAGAAGCAGGTGCTGCGTGAGAGTAAGAGGCAGAGACAAAGCCAAGAGGCTATCGATGGTGGGTCGTGTTGACCTAGAGTCAGCTGTGACTGACTAGAGGGAAGCCATTGGGGTTGGATTGTAAGGGTTACCTGTTCTGCACAACATCTTAAAAATTGCTCTGACTTTGTATGGAGCAGGGAGGAAGCAAGGAGGCTGTTGTAGTAATGGAGGCACGTGAAGAGTTCAGACTTTGAGTGTATTTTGGAGATGGCACCAGCCTCCAGGAAGACTATGAGAAAGTGAAGGAGTCAGAGACAAGTTTGGCGTGTTTGCCTATTTGGTTGGAAAGATGGAGTTGCCACTTACTGAATCAGGAAGGAGGACTTGGGGAGCAGGTTTGGGGTGGAGAGAAATTTCAGCCTGTTGAGATCGACATGTGTATCAGACAGTGAAATGGAGAAGATGAACTGACAGTTGGACAGTAATTCTGGAACCCAAGGGAGGCACCAGGGCCTGCACAATGGTACCCGAGGACACAGCCCTGGGGTGAGCACAAGGCCACTTGTGAATTGAATGTGGGCTGGATACCCAAGAACTGAGCTGCGGAGGAGACTGGGGAGCAGTCAGGTGGTGGAGGGCTCCAAAAGACGACAAGGAAGGCGCAGGATGGAGGAGCCCATTGACTGCCCAATGCTGCTGCTCAGTGTAAGGACTGAGGACCCATTGCTGGATCTCAGAGGGAGGAACAGCAGCAGCTGCACTGCAGGTGGACCTTGTCCTCTCTGCCAGGAGCCTCCTGGGAGCCTGGGTGGGCTGGCATAGACCCCTGGCTCTCCTGACCATGTGGCAAGCCTCTGTGTGGCTCTTGCCTAACTCAGTGCCAGCCCTTGTGCCCAGGGCCCTGCACAGTGGAGACACTCCCTCATGTCGCCCTACCCCGTCGCTTGCTGCTGGAACCATGACTTGTCGCTTGAGCATCTGTTCGTTACTATGAAGCTCAATAGATGCTATAGAAAGAGTATACACTATATTCCCCCCATTTCACAATAATCTAAAGAATTACATGTTTTAAATAAAACCTGCTTAGATACAGGCTGATTAATCCACCTCAGCTCCCCAGTGTTGCCTGTGTTGAGGGCAGACAAGTGCTGCCCCGGCACCTACAGAGGACTCTGGCTCCCTGCCATGAGGGGTCCAAGGAGAGCTGCCCCTTCCTCTGGTCTGCTCTTCTGCAGAGGGCTTGGATGCAGTCCCCTTCAGCATCTGCCTCAGCACACCAGGCAGCACTGGGTTGGTATCAATGTGTCTGTTTAATTCAGGATGGAGTCCTGCGGGCAGCCTGCCTCCCGTTCACCTGGTAGAGGCCTGCAGTGCTCTGGGGACAAGAAAGCGCCCATTCTGCTTGGGGCATTTAGTGAGGCCCAGTGATGGAGTCTTCATTGTGTCATCCAGCAGCTCCTTCCTGCATCAGTTGCTTGGCTGATCCTCGTAGACCATCTCTGTTAGCAGCCTGTTATCATAGCCCTGCTGACCAGATCCATGCTGTGCCCTGCTTCCCTGAGATGCTCACTCTGGGGAATGTGCTCCCAGCTGTTCTTGGAAATGCCAGCCCCACCCTGCCTGGATTGACTGGGAGGTGGGCAGCGCTGCTGACAATGAAAGCACAGCCATCTCCAAATAAAACAGCTTCATTTTAGCCAGACACAGGCGCTGCCTGCCAGAAAAGGGCAGAGGCCCACACAGGTGCCCCCAGGCAAGGTCTCTTCCTGCTGTGGAAACCTCACCAGTGCCAGCAGCTGGCCAAGGTCTCAGAATAATTAGACTCCTATCTTTGCCAGTTGGAAATGAAGATGTCCAGGATTTTGCTTGCCATGTGGTTGGAAATAGAAGTGCACAGGGTAGGTGGGCAATACCACACTGCCGTTCTAGCCTGGCCTTGGTGAGGGTCTTGCTCATTTGCCTGGGATGCTGGGAACATCATGAAGAAGGGAGGCAGGAAAATCCCTGCCAGACTTGCCAGGGTGAGCCTCACATCCCCTTGCTCCCAGAAGGGGGCCCCATAAAGACCTGGCTCGGTACCTGTTTGTCCCCTGTCCCATGCTCCTCTTGGCCAGAAGCAGCATCCAGTTGTGCAGTATTCCTAGGGCCAGAACTTGCAGAGGTGGAGCATCCCTTCAGCTGGGATGCTAATGCCCGTGAAAGTGCAGCTGTGTCTCAGCTGGCAGTGTCTGCCCTGAGTTGGTGTCTGCCCAGGCCTGAGGAATCTGCCTCTGTCATCACCCTGTTTCCTGAGAGTCACCCAGGTCTACAGAAATGATCTGCAGGCCTGAGCAACATTAGTCTCCTCCTAGTCCCTCAGTTGGTCTCTGACTCCTGAGTTGAGCCTGGAAACATCTGCTGTGTGTTTTGCACACATCAACATTCAAAGGGGTGAGAGTCTGTGTCTGCCCTTGAGAAAGTAACTGGCCATGGATAAATGAGTAAGCACCAGTTAACACCCACCCGCAGCACTTAGTGTGTTTTATAATCTTACCTGATCCTCACCCATTCTAATACCTGTGTCAATTCCTAGGTGTGGAAATGCTCCTCTGGACCACCTTCCTCTAAACAGGATAACCACCATGAGGAAAAGATTCAGGTCAGCAACCATCTCTGATATGTGTTTTGGGACTGTGTGGTCTGTGGCTCAAACTCCCTACTCAGAGGAGGAGCCCAGAAGTGTGGGCCCAGTGTGGAGAAGGACCAGGAGGCTATGCTTCTGGGTGGCGGAGGGAAGGAGTTGTGGGAGAACTCACTTGAGACTTTCAGACCACACAGGACAGCGAGAACAGGGTGGTGGGGAGTCAGGATTCAAAGCCATACAGGCAAACAAGGGAATCCAGTGGCTTAGATGCCAAAGGAGTCATTGACATCCTCAGCTCATAACATGGGATGCAAGCAGCATCACAGTGTCCTTTCTGCAGGAATGGCCTTGGCCCTGTGAAAGAAGGTGAAGCCCAATATGCCGTAGTCCACTGCACAGGATACATCAAGGCCTGGCCACCCGCAGGTAAGTGGAGCTGCGAATGTCTTTCCAGGGAATGGATGCTGTGTATGTGTAATCATGGTATCCTCTTAAGACAGTACTCATAGAAGAAGAGGCTGGGAAATATCCTTATTTTCCTTTGTAGTTAGAACACAATGATTTTTGTCATTAGAGAAAGTTCTGCTACCTGAAACAAGGGTTTCCAAAAAGAGCTAATGCTACAGAGGCAGTTGGGCTACAGAGGCAGTTGGAACTGTAACAACCAATTTCAAGGTTCACACAGCCCTCTGTAAAGTCAGAGCGACAGTTTGAAGTAATAGTTGTATCCAGTTCATCAGAGAATTGCAAATCAAAACCACGATGCGGTGCCTGTTACTAGAACACTTAAATAACAGGCAGTAACAAGTATTGGCGAGGGAAGGGGACAGTTGGAACCCTTGTGTGTTGCTGGTGGGAATGTGAAATGGTGCAACCACTTGGGAGAAGTCTGCAGTTGTTCAAAGTAGCTAATGAAGAGTTGCCATACTACTCAACAAACAATTTCACTCCTAGGTATCAACCCATTAAAACCATTGAGTAATTGAAATTCCCGTGTTACAAGGGAATTTGTATACAAATGTTAGTAGCAGCTTTATTCCTAAGGATCAAAAAGTGGAAACAACTGGAATGTGCACCAAAGAATGCAGGGGGTAAATAAAATGGGATTTGCTCATATGGTGGAAGCTTATTCAGCCATATAAAAATGAAGTATTGATGCGTGATATGATACTGATGACTTTTGAAAACATGCAGAGTGAAAGTGGCCTAGCACAGAAGTCCGGGTATTACGTGACCTCATTTACAGGAAAGCTCAGAACAGGCAAATCCATCAAGAGAGAAGGTAGGTTTCTGGTTTTCAGGTGCCGGAAGGAGGGAAGAGAGAAATGACCGATAACGAGGACTGTGGGTTTGGAGAGAGTAATAAAAGTGTTGTAAAATTATATAATGGTGACAGTTGCACAGCTCTCTAAATATGCCAAGTTGTGCACTATAGTGTACACTTTAGGATGATGAATTTTATGGCGTGTGAATTATGTCTCAAAAAGTTTTTTTACTGGGGATCATATCCAGGGACTTGTGTATGCTAAGCACTTGCTTTCCCCATGCGCTCTACCCCCAGCCCAATGAACTTGTTCTTGGACGGGAACATACAATGTCAACATGTTTGTGTGCACTCTCTAGACTGTGGTATATCTCAGTGACTGATCTATGTCAGTGTGAGAACACTGTGCATTCTACTCTTGTCGGATGGAGTATTCTGTGCATGTCAGTTGTGGTACACTGATTAACAGTACTGTTAGCGGCGACTATATCCATATTGGTGTTTTGCCTGTTTAATATATCAGTTATTTGAAGAGTAGTATGGAAGCCTTCTGTTACACTAGTGTGTTAGCCTCTTTCTCCTTGCAGTTCTATTGGTTTTGGCCTAACATATTTAGATATTCTGTGTTTGGTATGTGTTAGGGATTGTTGTGTCTTCTTGGAGAACTGCCTCCTTCATATAATGATACCTTTTCTCATTCTGAATTCTACTTTGGCTGAAATTCATATAAGTTCTACAGCTTTTAAAAAAATTACCACTGACCTGTCTTTATATTTAAAGTGGGTCTTTCATAAACAACATAAGAATTATACCTAATTTTTTCATCTACTCTTGACAGTGTCTTTTAATTGGTACATTTCAACCACTCACATTTAACATCATTATACAGTTTGGTTAATAACTACCATGTTTTCTATTAATTGCTCATGTTCTTTGTTTCTTCATCTTTTTCTGCCTATACTTATTTTCATTAAATATTCTATATGATTTTTGCTTTTGTCTTAACATATCAATTATATTTCTTTAAAATATTTTTAATTTCTTGTCCAAAGTTTCCAATACTTTACAACTAATGCAAACCCATGCTCAAATGATAATAATAATTCTATATACTTCATGAGTAGCATGGGCGCCTTATAACAAAGCGTTTCTTCTTCTCCCTTCTCATCTCTTACACTATCACATTCACTGGTTTCGCTTATCCAAAGGACTGTCATTGCCCAATGCACTGTTACTATTATTATCCTAAACAGACATGTATCAAATGATTAAGACTAGCAAATACGAAATATTTTATTTTACCTTCATTTGTTCCTTCTTTGATGTTCTTCTTCTTTTGTTTATGTAGAGCTGAGTTTCTGATCTCTATCATTCCTTCTTCCTAAAGAACTTAGTTTACTATCTTTTGCAGGGCAATTCTACTGGTTATGAATTTGCTGTTTCTGTTTTTGTGGCATCTTTGTTTATTCTTTGCATTTGAAAGATGGATACAGAATAATTATGTTGGTGGTTAACATTTTGTCAAAATTTTAAACATTTTACTGCGTCCCCATTTGTTTCAGATGAACAGTCTACATAATTTTCATTTGCATTCTACTGTATGGATTATTTCTGGCTTCTGGGATTTTCTGCTCATGTTTGGTTTTCTGCAGTTTGCATACAATAAGTCTAAGTATAGAATTTTTTAAAAGTCTGCCTGTTGTTCTCTAAGCTTGTTGGATCTGTGGTTTGATATCTGTCATTAATTTTAGGAAATTATTAGACATTATTTTTCCAAACAGTTCTTCTTCCCCATTCTAGCTATCTTCTCTGAATGTTTCAGTTGCACATACGTTTTACACATATTATACCTTTTAAAATTATACCATAGTTTTTGGGTACTCTTTTCTGGGGTTTTCCCCTTTCTATTTTGGTGTGGGAACTTCCAGAATGATACATCTCCAAGCTCTTGGGTCCCTTCCTTGACTGGGTTCACTCTTTATTTGCTCTTATTCTTCATGTCTGCCAGTGTTTTTGATTTCAAGCATTTCCTTTTGGTAGTGGTGAATTTGGCTTCTGATATGGGGACAGATTACCAGGACCGCTCTCTGGCCGACAGAGGAACCTGCTGTGTACACACTCTTGTGTTTGGTGTTGCCTTGCCCTACCAGCAAGAGGGCGGCTCCTTGTCCTCTAGGAGACTGTACCTCTAACCTGTGTGCCAGCCCTTTCCTCCACAGCATGGCTGGTTCAGAAATAAAATAATTTCTAGATACTGTTTAAAAACTTTAAAGGATGATTTTTCTATATCCACAAATATAGTAAGCAGCTGTTAAATACACATCATAATAACAGTAATATGAACATTTACTGAATGCTTTCTGCGTGTCAAACATGATTATAAATGCTTTAGCTACATTAGCTCATTTAATTACAACAATGGCCCTATAGGGGTAATAGGAACCCCTCAGTTCAAAAAATCTGAAATCCAAAATTCTCCAAAGTTCAGAATTATTTATGTATACATAAATCTTTCTCTCTCTCTCTCTCTCTCTCTCTCTCTATATATATATATATATATATTCCCACACATGTATTCATATATATCAGTTTGATAAATATACATACACATTTAAATATTTTTTTAACCTACACTGTTTTATGTTATTATAACAAAATACCACAGACCAAATAATTTATAAGGAAAAGAAATGCATTTCTCAGAGTTCTGAAGGCTGGAAAGTGCCAGGCCGAGGGGCTGTTTCATAATACAGCGGAGGCATCACATGACGAGGAAGCAGCAGCTCGGGTCCCCTTCCTTCTTGTAGAGCTGCTGATCCTATCATGGCGTCACCCTTATAACCCCATCTAGACATAATTACCTCCCAAAGGTCCTGCCTCTCAATACCATCAGCACATGAGTTTGGAAATTTAAATTTCCAACACATGAACTTCGTGAGCCACATTCAGACCATGCCGACCAGAAGGCACAGAAGTGCCTGGGTGCTGTTTGCCAAAGGCCTTTGCTGGACTTGAGCACAGGGACTCCGAAGGCAGTAACGCTTCCGTGGTTCAAAGACTGGACCTCATTCTGTAGATCTACGGTCTCGACAATGCTATAGAACTGGTGATGCCCCAGGAGTGTGAAGAGTTCTTAGACGCTAGTGTGGTAACTGGGCGGGATTCCTCATAGGTGGCATGGATGTTGCAGCTGGGGGTCCAGGGAACCTATCAGGTTTTGAAGTACTCAAGAAAACAGATTTATCTTTGGAGGACATTCTTTATGGAGAGGAAAATAACAGCAAAAAGATGTGGAATCTTGAAAGGCAGATTCCAGTGGTAGCTTTGTTGTCCAAGCACACATGATGATCTGCCCTGTGGTAGTTGTTGAGCAAGGCTCTGAGGACTACGGGACCCAGGGGTCCTTTAGAGGGATGGGGAGACCGGGGTGTGCACAGGTGACTACAAGGCATGTGGTTGGGAAGTCTGCCTGGCTCTTGGAAGGAAGCTCATCCTAATGTTGGGTCCTAATGCTGCTACTTCTAATGCTGCCAAATTCTGTCTTTCAGTACCTATATCAAGATGGCCACCTCATTCTTATGAAATCTTTCTTCACTTAAATTAACTATTCTCATTACACCAGAGACATATTCCTCTTCCTGTTTCAGCCTCAAAGTAATGTCTTTCTTCACTTCATTTGAGCTCCAAGCCTATGACCTCACAGAAGAAATGCTACGATAGTGGTAAAATTCACTTTTAGTGTTCATGTGGACAAGGAGAAGAGAGGAGGCTGAGGCCCTAGGGACAGGCAGAAAGCTAGCTGTCCTGGGTTGCATGCGTAGAGTGACAGCCAGTGTTGATGTCTACAGGGACAGTAGGGCGGGCCATGCATTAAATCTTCAGTGATGCCCTTGAAATTTTGCCACATGAGAAATATTTGAAGAAGCTGGGGGTGTTTAACTTAGAAAAAGTGAGACATGATTTCTGTCCTCAAATATTTGAGGGGGTGTCGTGTGAAGCAGAAAGTAATCTCAGGATAGTTCCACAAGGCACAATTTGAACTAACAGGGGAACATTGCCAGAAGGCAGGTTTTAACTCAGTGGAAGAACCTGAGCAAAGGGTAAGATTAGAATGTTAAAATATGTATGTACAGACACACTGCACGTATAGGGGGAAATTCAGTCTCACTGTTGAACAGAAAATTAAAACAATTTGCTACCATCTCCTCGTACCTAAAATGTCCAAAAAAAATATATAGAAAAGACAAAATACACAAATGTTGCTAAGGTTCACAAAAATAAGCACTTTTATGTGCTGCTAGTTAGAATATAAATTAGTACACACCTTGTGTAGAATAATTTGGCAATATGTATTAAATACCTTCAAATACTGTATATATTCCTTAAGATACAAACATTGCATATATAGAAATTTATTCTCAAGAATTAACCAAAAGTCTGTATGTGTTTGTGTATAAGCATTGTTTATAACTGTGAAACCCTCAGGTTAATCTATATTTCAGTGATAGAGAATTGGTTTGCAATAACATGGACTATCTACATGATAGAATACCAGACAACCATTAAGCAGGTATGCCTCCAAATGACATGTAGGAACAAAGTAAAGTATATAAAGAAGTTTTGTTGGTTTTGTTTTTTTGCAATATTGGATACTAAACTGAGGTTTCTCCCACATACTAGGCAAACACTATACCACTGAGCTACACTTGTAGCCCAAGAAACGTGCATGACAGTACACTAATTTTATCTTTAGATTATAGATGAATAAGTCTATGCATTGGAAACTTATACATAGAATATTAATTACTGCCAATTGCTGAATATTTCTCTTTCCTACTCATTTCTGATTTTTGACTTTAATAATCAGAGAAAATAATATTTTTGAGAAGTAAATCTGAGTTGTCTGAAGAAGCACTCCAGGCAACTGTATTGAGTAGTTGACCCTGAATTTAAAAGTTGCATCTTTGGGGGTTTTGTTCTGTGCTTTGAATTTTTTTGGTTTGTTTTGGTATTTAATTGGTCACATTTGTGTGAGGATGGACACTGTGGGAAATAAAGCTGTCCTGCGTGAGGATCATGGCTTGCCTGCAGGCTATTTAACTGTTGGCACTGTGTTCTGTGCCTGGTAATTACATTCTCGGGACATATAACCCCTCTGTGCTCACTGTTGAGATCTCCCAAGACCCAGGGTGTGGCATGTCCATCTTCTTGCCCAGCGTGGACCTCAGACCTGACACATGGTATCTATTCATAAGGACTAGATGGCTGGACAGACAGATGGGCAAAAGGAGGGAAGGAGAGAGAGAGAGAGAGGGGCTCTTGCCCAGAAGTAAGAAATAGTCAACCTAGACAAATGGGTTTGTAAAAGAATTTCTTGCTGTAAACTCCCAAGGAGTTTATAAAGTCCTTTCCCAGAAATCTGTTAAGATGGGTAGAGACCGTCATCTGACCCAGATGAGGTGGCCGAGATGAAGTCATGGCGTCTTACCCTGTTACAAGGTCATGGAACTAGAGCATCGGAGCAGAGGCAAGTCAGTGATGCCTTGTGGTGCCCCTTCTTACTCATTAGCCCAAGTCCCTTCATTATAAACTGTGCCCCAGGAAGTACTAATAGACCTAGTTAGGAAGTGTGAGGATCTGTGGGTCCAGCTCAAGCTGCTGTCAATATCTAAAGCTGACTTTGAAAATCTGTGAAGATGAACGGCAGAGGTGGGCTTTGAGGTGCAAACAAGAGCTCTATGCACAGATTCCTCAGCAGCCCACTTGTAGCCTTGTGCTGACGCGAGCAGGGCAGCTGTGCCCTGGAGTCCTTTTACTTTCCTGCCTGCAGACTCTGTGTTAAATGCAAATATCACAGTGAGGTCTGATGTGTTCCAGAACGCTTTTCTGCTGTACAGTACCCTTCCCAGTCACCCTTATAGCATGTTATACTGCATAGGTTTTACTTAAAATGTGTGGGGGTGTGATTAAAAGAAAAGGGAGTGTCCTCAAGATAAGGGTTCCCTTGTACACTCTTCAGGTGTTAAGTTTATCAGAGATCACCCATCATGAGGAGGGTTCTCCAGGCTGTAATCAGAGCCCAAAGGACACACTTTGCAGTTCTCAAAGTGTGAATGGCCTGCACCTTGTCCTCATTGCCCAGGACCATGCCTTTCACAGATGGAAATTTGGCTTTGAGCTGAAGTCATCCCAAGGTAGGGGCCTCCTTTTCCAGTAGTCATCCGCAGATCTACTGGCTTCATCAGCCAATTGTCCATGGAAAATGTCTGGCTAATGGGAAGTGTGGTTGCCCAGGGGAGCCAGAGTCTGACCCCAGGGGAAGGGCACTTGGCCTTGGGCTAGCAACCTCCCCTGGGACACTCCAGGTCTGGAAACGGCTGCTGCTGGCACTGGGTATGCTTTCCTAATGGCGAAATGGATACTTTTCTTGGCTGTTGAACTTTCAGTAATCCTGGGCCACAGCATGCCAAAGGCCTGAGGTCACTTGGCGTCCTGGCTGGAGCCTGCTGTGGTCAGGCCAGCACTCCCTTCGCCCCACAGCTCAGTCCTGCCATGAGCTCATCCCCAACAGCCCTGAGCTTCTTTGCAGTTTGTTTGTTGAGCACTGCGTTTGTTTTTCCACCACTTGAAAATGTCCCAGAGCTGCTTATCTGTGCTGAGGCCACTGAGGGATGTGGTGAAGCCTGGGCCCTGCTCTCTCCAGCACCCCACTGTCTTGCCCTGCCCACGCTGCAGGGAGACATCCGGGATCCTGCTGAGCACCTCTGCAGATGTTGGAGCATGGCCCTGGCTTGAGAGGTGGCGCATACTGGTCAATAGGGCAGGCAAAGTCACTGTCCTGCTTCCTTCTGTGAATGGCCCCTGGCTCCCTCCACAGACCAGGTACTTTGGAAGGATCCTCCACTGAGGCTGACTGGTATCTTGCCTGAAGGAGCTTACAGGACAGAGAGGGGACAGGCTGGCCTCTGGTCAGTGCAGAGCCACAGGACAAGGTCATGACACATGCTCCATCCCACATCCTGCAGGCCAGCCATCCTGGAAGCATGGCAGAGAGAGTAACTCTGCACTGAAACATCAGCTTGAAGAAGCGCAGATGTGTTGGGTGAAAATGCACTGCAGGTGTGGGAAGTAATGTGGGTAAGGACAGAGAGGTCAGTGTCAGGACGGTATTCACATGTGTGCCCTCTGGGTGCCCCTTGACATGCATTCTGCTGTCTCCCTTTGGTAGCGGCCCTGACTGTGCAGTCACTGTCATTACCTCCTCTCCACTTGGGACACCACAGGGGAGAGCTGGAGGCAGTCAGCCTGCATGCTGAGCTAGCTAGTAGCAGGGCTGGCTGGAAAACCAGACCTTCACGGCATCCTCACATTAACACCCGCTTTCTCCAGGTGGAAGAGGTGATGCGTGGGTCATTCCCTGTGGTTAGTGGAAGGACCAGCACATGGAGGAAATGTCAGATCCTGGGAGCCAGGGCCCTTTCTGCCTTCTGCAGAGTCACTTACAGTTACTGGAGGTTTTTATGGATCAACTGCAAGTTGGATTGAAGGAGGAGGAGAGACAGGAATAGGCTTGAGGACAAATGGGGTCAGCAAGGGCCAGTGCTTGTGCCGTCACCCTGGGAAGACCGTGAGGCATAATCAAGGCAGTAGCTGTGCAGATGGGGAGGGGTGTGGAGAATCTACGAGAGCGGGGGAAGTGAGGTGAACGGGATAAAGTAGGCCGCAGCGGGGTGGCACTGGGCAAGGACCACAGCTGGTGGGTGGGGAGCTGGGATTCCAACCCAGGAGGGCTGAATGTGCTCATGCCTTGGCCCAGTGCCTCCGCGTACCCCTGCTGATGAGCGTGAGGATGATCTGGGGCTTTCAATCCAGAATTCAGATCTTAAATATTTGGTCATTATTATATCACCTGTGCACTGATATCCATCTCTCATCTGTATCTTTTAAGAAACAGATCTGTCACTCAAAATAAAGTTCAGAACTGTTAATTGCAGTTAGTCAGGCGCTAGCTGTCATCAGGCTTCTGTCGCTCCCCCTGGGCAGTGCACACCGAGCCCCTCCATTATGTCAGTCCCTTTCCAGGCACCAGGATGACGCCCTGCCCTCGATGACTTCCCTCAAGAAAGCTGAGCAGGCACCGCGTGTGTGGCTCCGCTAGCGTGAGACACTGTCGTGTGGCCCTCGTGCAGCTGCCTGCAGAGCTCTGTCACGGGTTCTCTCTCAGCTCTGGGGACACTGCCCTGTCATCCTCAGAAGTTGAGGCTGTTTTTTTTTTTTTTTCCCTTTGGTTCACTATAAAAATTGCAGATTGTTTCCTCACCGTCCTTGGAATTCAAGAACTTATCTCAGATGTATCTAATGTGGGCCATTTTTGTTCATTTGCATGAAATGGGCCCTTTCCATTTGCGGAGTGGGGGGTCTCCTCATGGAGGACTCTGTGGGTGTCCCAGGCCACTGTTCTTGTTGCCACTCCGAAGTTCTGCTCCTCGTGTTAATTCTTTCATCCCTTTCTTCCAAAATCTTAGAGAATTTCTCAATCCAATTCTTCTATCCATGGTTATCATGTACTGTTTTTAATGTGGTGTATTTTTCATCTGAACTCTGTCTTGCTGTATTATGGTGCTGTTTTCTGTGATGATCACTTCCTTTTGGTCACCGTCAGTAGCTGAGCTTAGATTCTTTGTCTTTTCTAGTGGAAGAAGGTGCTTTGATTCCTTAAATCAGTCTTTGCCACATACTGGCTCCTCTGAGAGATGGTTGTGTGTGGTTGTCCATTGCTGGAAGTTGAGAATGTGTCCATCATTGGTCACATGGGTTCTGGAAAGATCTCCCAGGCCCTGACAAGGAAGGAGAGGAATGTTTTGCTTTGCCGAAGTCTGCTGTCACCCAGACAAAGGCTCAGTTGTCTCTACACAGGACTGGGTAGAGAGAGGACTAAAGTCACAAGGCCCCCACAGGAAGTACTGACCTCTGCCACCACACTGGGCCCAGGGAAGAGGGGCTCAAAGTTTGCTCTTCCCTGTGACTTGTCTCTTCTGGGCTTGTCTCAAGCTAGGGCAACTGTGACCTTGTAGGTTGATCCTGGTGAGGGCCCCCCTTTCAATACCTGAGCAGCCTTTCCCTTCGTATGCAGGAACTGGGCTGCGCTAGTTCTTCCCTCCATCCCCTCCGCCTGCACCATGCATTGTAGCAGCATCTCACGGTTGTTGCCTGCCCTGGTTCCCAGGCTGACGTGCATTTCTGGACACTGGTGGCTTCGGTTATGCTTTGGGCATTGCCGGTAGTTGCAGAAGGCACCAGCTGTGCTGAAGAGCTTTACTTTGGCAAATGGGGGAATCATTTGTAGGGTCACCAAGCAGGGTCTCTGGAATGCAGAACCCACACATCAGCATTTTTCAAATTATCTTCCCAGATCAAAGTCCCTGACATGTCCTATAACAAGGATCCCAGAGCCAATGCACTTGAGAAACTCTGTGTCCTATGTTCCCTTCCTAGTAGATTGTACTCCAAGGCTGCAGAGTAAATTGTTTGACAGTCCTATAGTGGTGAAACTTCTCTTTGTTTATTTAAACTATGTTTCCCAAATGTGTTTTGCCAAAGTAACATTTTTCCCTAAAACTTACTAATAATCACCAGGGAATTGTTTGGAAGTGTGCCATGGACAAGTGCCTGAATTGCTTATAGCCAGACGATGGTGGTTTTCTTCCCCTGTGTTTTGTGAAATGTAAAATCATGTCTTCATTGACATGTGAAGATGAATCCAAGATGCCTCCACCCAGAGGTCCCGAGAAGTGGTCCGTTTCCTGAGCGTTTGCACAGGATGAGTGCAGTCCTTGTGAGAAACAAGAGAGGCGTCTGTGGCCGGTGCTGTTTCATCCCAGCAGCAATTTCCAGTCACATTTCATTGCTGGTGTTTACAGCACTCAGGATTTATTTAGCCCCTCCGCAAGGGAAGAGTCTGTCCAAGGAGAAGGTGATTTAGTGGAGGGCAAAATGAGCTTGTGAAACCAGTTAGGGAATCATTGAAATCTGCTAAATAGCTGGAATTATCCTGTTCATATTAAAAACCATTTTGATTCATGTCGCTGTTCCCACCAGGAAGCCTCCCTCCTGACCCGTGGGCTGCCTGGCTGCAGGCCCTGGCCGTGTGCCTCTCCTCGCACCACAGACTGCTTTTCTTTGACATAGATCATGTGGCATCGTAATGACCTCGTTCCCTGTTCTCCGCACCGGCTGGTGAACTCCTTCAGAGGAGGAACCAGCTGTCTTTTGCCTGGTCTGCTGCCAGTGTCAGGTGCTTAGCTGGTGTTTGGACCCACAGAACATGGGAGCCCCTCACAGCAGAGCCCAGAGCCTCACAGACAGACCTGGATGCACTTAGCCCTGAGCACCAGGTATGGGGCTCAGTGCCCAAGCAGTACCATAGAACAGGGGCTGTGACTGTACCCATGTCACAGATAAGAGCTGTTACTGTGATCAGTTCTCCAGACTGGGAGGGGCCAGGGATGGTAGAGGCAGGGTTTCCGAGCTGGGACATTGCCGGTCTGCATAGAGCTGTAGTAATAACCACCAAGCCATACTGCTCCTGAGACTGCCTTCCTTTCATACTGGTACAGGCGCGGCGACCAGTCCCTCTAAAGGGCTCTTTCCTAGAGTCAGGAGCTCATCTGGGAGCTGGTCAGCCTGGGAAAGATGAGCAAGGCAGGGCAGGCCAACTCTCTCAGGAAGAATCTTAAGCAGAAGCAGCAAGACACCTGTGGTGGGCGTGGACAGGAAGCAGGGCGGCAGTGGCCACCAGAGGTGGTGGTATCAAGTGGCTTCCACAGTTTTCCCCAGGGAGGAGCCTGAACATCAGCCAGGCCCCAGGGCCCAGGGCCCAGGCAGCAGCTTCTCGGTGCAGAGCTGTAGTGACAGTTGGGCCCAGGGCGGGTGGTGACAAGTGGACAGCTGACACAACTTGTCCTGCTCCAGTGGGGACTTTCAGCTTCTGGAAGGAAGTGCAAAACAAGAGAGAAGCAGCCCAGAAGCCTGTGGTCACTGCTGTGAACAACTCATAAATACAAGTTGAATGTGCCATGATAGAAAGGAAAGGGGGTCCTGGTCCCTTGTGCCGCCAAAATCGTGGTGCTCCATCAGAGAAGATAACCGGGCTTGGAGTGAGCAGTGGGCAGGGGCTGGGCATCCTTGGGGCCCACTCTTCTCTTTACTGATGGAGAGACAAAGGCCTAGTGAGGGGTGGCTCTTGTGCCCTTCATTCCGTTCCCTGACTCTTCACTATGCCTCACGGTGTCTCCTGTTGCAGCCCCATAGCTGACCTGTGTTTGCAGATCCTGGGTTTTCTGCTATGAAGCCCTCTCTTCTACATCCAAGATACAGAAAGTACTCTCTGCGACATCCCTCTACTAGCGATGGTGAACCTTCTAGAGCTGTCAGTGATAATAAACAGCCGGCTGCAGTGTGTACCGTAGGTTCCCACCACTGCTATAAGCCAAGGAAATTGCCTGTAAACTCTCATGACTCGGGGGTGGTACAGCTGGCATCTGCAGATGTTGGGGTTGAACCTGTGCCACACCAGACAAGGTCTGTCCATCTGCCCATCACGGGACAGGGCGCTGCAGTCTGAACATCACTATGCCACATCCCTGCTCCTGGCCTTGTTAAACAATGAGGGAGCAATGTTGGGAAACTTGTGTGAAGCCATCTTTTAAGGACCAAAGTGTCATGTGTTGGCCTCCTTTTATTTTCTGTCATTATAAAGCTATTACAAAAACATGTTCATGTTCATGAATGAAATTTGGAAGGCAGCTGTGCTAGTTACTATACCACCAATACCGTGAATGACATTTGGAAGATAGAGAAAACTTGCAAAATAAAATAAATTTCACCCATTAGCCCACTTTGAAAAACTTACTTGAAAAGGTTGTGAACTAAAAAGCAACAGTCTCCCATTCTACCTTGGTATTTTGGTTAGTGTTCACTAGAGGAACAGATTCAATATAAAATATATAAGGATTTACCAGGTAGCCTACAGCGGCTGCCAGCAGAGTCAGGGGGAAGTGTGCAGAAGGACTCTGTGCATTGGGGGTTCTGAAGAATCCTGTCGGGTCGAAGGCCTGGAGCTCAGTGCAGCGTCTCGTGCAGGCCGGAGGTCTGGAAATGGACGCCTAAAGGTGTTGGTGAGGACTGGAGCTCTTCTGAAAGAGAAGTGAGACTTCCTTCTCCTTTCCCTTTTTATTCTATTCAGGCCGAAAACCTGTTGGTTGGTGCCACCCACACCCAGAGTGGGTCTTTCCTGACCATCATCTGCACCCAGAGCTGTGCTAAACCAATCAGCTGAGCATTTCTTATTCAAGTTGACATCACAGTTCGCTATCACACCAGGTTCTTTACCCAAGAACCAGTTGACACACTGCACCCCATGCTTTTCTTTTATAGCTTTTCCTATTAAAAACATGGAGCTCATGTTGTGTATTTTATTACACAGTCCAGATTCTTTTTAGCTAATTGTGGGTGTCATAAATACATTTCCAAATCAGCACATAGAGGTCTTCAACTTTGTAAATGGCTGCATAATATTCTCTCAGTCCTTTGTGCTCCAGCGAGGCATGAGAAGTTAGGGGCTCCTGTGAAGACTGTGGCAGTGGCCGTCCTTGCATGTGACAGGTCCTTGTGTGTTTCTGAAGGATGGTCTCAGAAGTGGTAGCAGGATGGTAAGTTTGAAGACCACCCGCTCTCCTGCAACTCTAGATGTTTTCATTATTGTGTGACTTGTACCATGATGACAGTCAGAGGAAGAGAGAGTGATGTAGTATTTTTGAGTGGATTTCCTGTATTAGTGACCTTGAGCATCTTTCTGCCTTTGTTCTCCGTGTTTCCTTACAAATTGTTTGTTCATGGTATGTGCCTGTTTTCCTCCTGGGTAATCTGCACTTTTCTTATTTCCTTCTAGCTGGTCTGTAGCACATTATGGACAGCCTTTTAATTACTCTATGTGTTAATGAATATTTCCTTCCAGCTGATAGTCCTTTTACTTCTGTTTAAGTTGTTTTGCATCATGTGGAATGTTTTGTTTGCTTAAATGAAAGACTCCTGTTTTCTTCTTTCTCAGTGTTTGCTTTAAAACACAGCTCTCAGTTGAGAAGTTCTCAGGGCTTCTCCAAGTGGGTGCAGCTTTTGGGGGGCCTGTGGGGCTGCTGTGCTGTCATTTTGTCTGTCCTTTGCTGGTTCCTGTTGTGCTCTGAGGATTTGCTGTCCTACCCGCTGCTGGTGACCGGCGCTCCTTTCTTTGCATGTGCAGCTTTGCTACCATCCTGATCCAATGACAAATTACTGCTTCTTATCCCTCTTAGGCTAGAAAGCTGCATAGCACACTTTTCCAGTGTTGTGGCTAAAAGGGAACAAACTCATCTGAGTCTGTCTTAGAGTGCTGTGCCTTAGCCTCAGCCACTGGCCTTTGAGACATCAGTTGGGGCTGCAGAGGGACCATGATCTGGTCAGCTGAGGCCGGTAAATGGTGATTTCCAGATGGAAGAACTGCTTTGTAAGTTCGTGTCCTGCAGGAGAGCAATAGATGGACCCCCTGCCCTGAGCCCGGGGGTGCTCCGGGCCCTCAACTGGTGGCTTGGGGGGTGTTGCTATGTGTAACTGAGCCAGGTGTGTCATTGCACGATCTTGTGCCTCCTTCACGCTTAATGTTGTCCCACAGCCAAAACTGTGAATGAGAATTTGGGAAGGAAGGAGGGAGGGAGGAAGGAGGAGGGGAAGGAAGGATAAAGTAAGCAAACATGGAACATAGAGATGAGAAGCTGTTTTGTTCATGAATGTCCTGGATGAAACAGTAAAAATCACGCATGCTGTGAAATTCCGGCCTGGAGCGTGCGTGCAGCCCTCTGCCGCACACGCCTCCCAGCAGGGGTCTATGGGAAGCACACTGGTGGCTCTCTGGGCCCAGAACCAAACCAGCAGTTTTTCTCATGCAGAAGCACCAAACTATGGCTATTCAGACTTGAGTACATGGCATGAACCTTGTCCAAAAACTAATTAAATGAGATGATCTTGTTACTGGCAGTACATATTATCAATGGTAAAACTCAAGTTTCTAGTGAAAATCTGAATTTTCACAATCTTTCATCCATCACTGTGGTCCTGACCAGCATCTAGAAATTTTTCTGATGAGATCCATGATGATAACTAACAAATGAGATGTTTTGTGTTGAACAATTTAATATGTCAACATTTAGAAGACCTGTATAATGTGGTGAAGTAATATTTTCTAAATGATCAATATGTGACATATAAAATCATAAGTGGATAAAAAATCCTCTCAAAGATTTAAACCAATCCATTTATACAATGATATGAAAAATTCATTGGTATAGTTTTGGGTTTTATATTACCCTATCCCCTTTTGCAAATAACCTTTAAGAAACTATCATTTGTTGTGACTTGGAAAAGTACCATAGAAAAATGTCCACAATAAGCTGAAAAAGTTGTTCCTTTTTGAACTACCAATCTATGTGAGACCATATTTTTCTCATGTATCTCAACTAGGACAACATGCAGTATTCTGACACTCTGAATGCACAGCAGATGTTAAAATCCAGTTGTCCGCTCTTAAGCAGGGCATTAAAGGAATTTGCAAAAAATGCTGAATAATGATTGACAGAATGGTGTTGGTGTGTATGAGAGAGAGAGAGAGAGAGAGAGAGAGAGAGAGAGAGAGAGAGATCTCTTAGCCCACAAGCAGTACTTAAGAAGAAACTTCGAGTGAAGAATGACTACCATCTTTCCTACTATCTCTCCTACTATTCAACGTTGTACTGATGTTCCTCCTTTAATGACAAACTTGTTTAATGACTGTTTGGACTTATGGCTGAGGTGCACCAGTCAGACTTTCTACCTGGCACTTAGATTTATGATATGGGAATGTGAACAGCAGTGTGGCCTTGCTCAGCATGGTGGCACATGCCTATAATTCCAGCACTCGGGAGGCTGAGGCAGGAGGATCTTTGCGAGTTCGAGACCAGCCTGGGCTACAAAGTGAGCTCAAGGCCAGCCTGAACTGCATAGTGAGACCCTGTCTCAAAAAGACAAAAAACAAAGCAGTGTGGCCTTGTGGTGGCTTCTTCTACAATATAGCACTGTACTTTCTGCTGATTGTATGTACAGCACAGTACTGTAGTTTTATGTTCTGTTATATATCACAGTACTGCTTGTGAGAGTTATGCAAATAACACCAAAGTCATCAATCTGGAGTTTCTTTTGACCATTTCTTTGTTCTGGATGTTGTAATGTATATCTCTATATCTACATATCTATATCTGTATATATCTACGTCTATAGCTATATACCTATATAGATATTGTCATGGTTTGTGTCTAGATGTCCACCCAAAGCCTCATGTAGTCATGGGTCAGCTTCTAGAGTTTATGATTGATCTACGGTCCAACACTGGGATTATAGGTGTGAGTGCTGCACCTGCCCTGGAGTGGGTAGTTTGCACACAATACAAGGAACAGAAAGAGGCTAGCTTGCTGCTCCTCCCTTTTTGTGCATGTTGCTTTTGCTGTCTTCCGCGGCCATGAACTGTTGCTGTCTGCCATGTGCCACTCTGCCTTGGAGCCCGCCTAGTATGGAATGAAACCTCCACACACTGTGAGCTAAATAAACTTTTCCTTCCTTCATTTTGGGCATCAGATATTTTATCCCAGCAATGAGAAAAGTAATCAAGACAGAAATACATATAGATACATATATATCTGCAATTCATTTAACAACCTACTTGCAGGAATGGAACTTGGTCATTAAACAAGGAATGTCTGTAATAGAGATATTTTTGCCCACACAATGAAATAAGAAAAACTAGAGGGAAATGAATGTGTGATAAAAAGAAAAAATATACTTTTATCTTCAAATTGTATGACAGTACACTTGCAAGAGCCCGTGAATCAATGATAAAACTAACTGAAAGAATAATTTAGTGGAGCAACACCATGCAGTGTTAATACACAAAAATAGTAGCCTTAAAAACAAACTGAGTATAATGGTGGCAAAAACCCCTTTACAATAAGATTACATACTTAGGAATAATTTTAACAAATATAAAAGTACAAGTATGTGAAAGGAACCATTTAAAATGCTCGTGAAAGACACAAAAGTAGAACTAAACAAATGAGTAAGGGTCCCCTGCACTTGTGCAGGAGGCTTCAACATTATGAAGTGATCCGTTTTCCAAAAGTTAAGCTACACATTTAATGCAAACCTAATAAAATAACCCCATCGAGCTATTTTACAGAGTTGGATAAGCTGATACCAAAGTTCATGTGGAAAAATATACTTTCAAAAATAGCTAAGAAAATACTGAATAGGGAAAGCTACCAAGGAAGTCTTATCGATGTTAAGACATACAATAAAGCCTCTATAACTAAAACAGTGTGGCGCTAGTGCTAGAATAGACTGTTGTACAGAAGAACAGAAGAAAGTTCAAAGTCAGACCCAGGCATATATGGAAATTTATTATGGGATAAAGGTGGCATCTGAGAGCATAGGTTTTAAATGTCTATGGGACAACTGAAGAGCCACTTAGAAAAAGGTATAATCAGTTGTATGTCTCATACACTGCAGAAGAGTAGGTCTGGCTGCATTAGGGGTCTAAATGTAAAAATGCAACCATAAAAGTATCAGAAGGAAACAAGGGTGAATTTCACTTTAACCTCTGTGTGAGGAAATGACTTTTGAACTATGACCCAAACTCAGGTAATTAAAAAAAATTGATAAATGTGACTCCATAAAACTTTAAAAATCTCTCAGTCACATAAGTCAAAAGACAGGATTGGGAGAACTTATTCTCAACATAGACCAAAAAGGCCCATAACCCTAATATACAGGAAGCTCTGTAAAGTTAAGAGATTGCCAAAATCCCAAGAGAAGAATGGGGAAAAAACACAAGGAGACTGTTCACTAAAAAGCAAGATAGAGAAGGGGCCCTCTATCATGAAATAAGGTTCAAATGCACCATTGTTAGAGAAATGCAAATGAAGAAATGCTACGATGTATTTTCTCACCTGCTAGACTGAGAAACGTTAAATATGTAATGGGACAGCACATTCTGTTGGCCAACACTGTGCGGAAACAGACCTCTTGTGGGTTGCTGGGAGAAACACAAATTGGTGCAACTCTTCTGGAAGGAAATTTGACAAAAACAAAGCCACATCTGTGCCTACTTTTCGACCCAGTAGCCCCACTGCTAAGAATCCACCCTGCAAATAGCACTCAGTGGTAAGAAAATGCATGTGACCAGGATTAGCTGTGGCAGCGCTGCTTTCTATTTTGGAATACAGGGCACACCTGTGCGTCTATGCACAGGAGAAGGGGCTAAACACATACCATGTTGGACGTAGTCGAGCCCTGCGCAATTCTGGGAGGAACCAAGGAAGAGGAAGCCCTGTCCACAAATATAGAATTCGAGGACGTACTGTCAAGTGCAGGCAGCAAAGCCCACGAGTATGCATTGTACACTGCTCTTCGTGGAAGAAAGAAGAGAATTTAAGAAAATACACATCTGTCCACAACTGGGCAAAAGAAATACAGCAAAAGTCAACCAGAAACTAGAGAGATTGGTCACCTCTCCCCCGGGATGGACTGAAGAGAACAGGAGGCGGGAGGCATGATATGTCTGTGGCTGTCAGAACCATGCCCTCATCACACTCAACTCTACAGTGACACCTTGTCTGGTGTAGAAATATTGGTGGTATCAGGCAAAGTGGAAGAAGATTTCTGCAGTGACGCTGGCCCTGTGGATACAAAACTGAAATGCTTATTTCTCTGCAGTCGTTCTGATCACCTGCACTATCTGTGAGCCCTGTGCTCTGAGGACATCCACTGCCAGACCTTTCCTGTCAGAAGACTCCTTTGTGACCCAGCTCCTTCGTGTCCCATCCAGAGCACGGTGCTTCCCCAGTGGTGTCTCCTTCCTTCCCCATGAAAACCTGATTTTCCTTACCCGGGGAAACATGGACTGTGTACACTTTCCTAGCAGGTTAAGAATCTCAGCACCAGTGTTTTTCTTTTTTCTTTTTCTTTTTTTTTTTTTTTTTTTTGCTTCTGATGGTCTGTGATTCTTTGTCAACATAGAAGTGAGATATTTAGATGACCTGGAAGCCCTATCTAGGCTTCTTCCTGAAGTTTCCTTCCCCTGTGTTTCGACAAAATTGTGCAAATACACAGATGAAAAATTTGTATTTGTCTTCCTCATCTTTCTTTGTGTCACCCTCAGCTGCAGATGTGATAATGTTCCAGGAGATTGTCACAAGATGCCAGGTAGAGTGGCCAGCCTGGGCCCAGTTACGGAATGACAGCCTGACCGAAGTCATGGGCCCTTCCCTCCCCCTCGGCCCGCAGCATGCTGATGGTGCTGGCCTCTCTCTTTTCAGGAATGACGATACCTGAAGAAGATGCTGATGTGGGACAAGGCAGTAAATATTGCCTGGTGGCCATCGGGAGACTCCAGGTGAGAGAAAAGCTCGGTCTTTTCCATCTCCGATGAGGCTTCCGACTTCAAGGAGCAAGAGACTGGGGATTGGGTGTCCACTCCCTGCTCTGGTGCCCAGGGTTTGTGGGGTTCTGCATCTCACTTGGGGTGATGCTGAGGCCAAATGTGGGAGGAGAAAAGCGTGAGTTGCACAGGGTGCTCTGTTGGCCCACTTCCACCTTACTGGTCTCCGCAGCGAGCCCAGTCTGCACCTGTCCCAGATTAACCCCCTTCCATGTCCCCAGGACCCCTGTGGAGGCCCAAGGTCATCTTTCCAACCTCACTGCCTCCCTTCCTGTCCCCACCACATCCTGTTCCCAGACCATCTCCTCCTCGCTTTGCACCCACCACCTGCCACCTGTCCCAATCCCAGTCCCCTGGGTGCCTATGAGTTGGTTCAGCTGCCTACTGTGTCTGTTCCTGTCTTCGCCTGGAGAATCTTCTCCTTGTTCTTGTCGATCCCCAAGGACCTGCACAAGTGACTCCCAGCCTCCTTCTCAGAGCCTGTTGCTCCACTAGTCCAGCACCAAGCTGTGGCCACTGGGATCACCCTCCCGCAGTCTGTCTGTCTTGCTGTCAAGTATATGCTTACGCTTCAAGGCTCTTGGGCAAGGAACATGTCCTTGTACCTCATGACAGTCAGATATGCTCAGTCTGACAAATGCAGGAGCCAGAGTCAGCGGGACCATTCACAATGGACGTGACGAGGACACTGGTCTTTCCTGTCCCTGGTTTCCAGTCAGATGAGCAGGTGGCTTCATTCATATCCAGCGAACATTGGGTGCTGGTTGCTGGCACAAACTGTCTCCTTTCCGAAGGTTTAACTGTTTCTCTGGGCCCATTTGCCATTCAGTAGAGGAAAAAGTTGGTGCCACTCAGCTGGGCTGTCCTGTTGCAGGTGACCAGCTCCCCCGTGTGCATGGACATGAATGGGATGTCGGTGCCCACGGAGTTCCTGTCCCGGCATAACTCCGATGGGATCATCACATTCGTGGACCCGAGGTGCATCAGTGTGATCGGCTATCAGCCCCAGGTCAGGAGCCAGCCCTGAGCTCATCGTGTACTGGTAGAGACGTAGCTCCACCTCAGACGTGTTCATGTCCTTTTTTCAAGGTAGACATGGTGAGACTATGGAAGAAGCAGGGACACCTCTGCATCCTGCCTGGACAGGCTCATTGTGCGCAGCGGCCCTGCTGAGGCTGACTCCTTTCTTCCCCCTAGCATTCTGTTTCTCAGCTGATTTTTCAAACCAGAGTTCGGATCAGTCTGGATTATGAAGCTTAGTAGCAGGAAAGCATCTGCAAAGCCTTGTGCCAATGCCACCTAATTTTGCTAATCCCTTCAGGAAACCTTCATAACCTGGGGCACATTTTCAGACCTTTGCTCTAGATTCCTTTTTAAAAACACAGTGATGTAAGAAACACAAGAGAGCAGGTGTAATGTCCCAGGTCAGGATCAGAAAGACAGAGTAGCTCTGTGTAGTGTGAAATGTGCCCTGGCTCTGAAGACATCCAACTGGAAAAGAGGCTTGGGAGATAGCTTACAAATTAGCACGTACAGAACACTGGGTGGCTTTATGTTATTAACTTTTTAAGATATAGTATGATATATTGAGGTTTTGCAAGGTAATTTTTATGATATATGCTAAAATACTGTGGGGAATGTGTGATGCACCTTACTGTGAAGTGGGTCAACAGGAAGTTGTTAAATCTGAATGTGTACACACACGTTGGGGGATGTGTACATATATGAAGAAAAAGGAAGAAATTGAGAAAGTGGCAAAATATTGACAATGCTTGAGTTTAAAGGATAGACAGAGTTTACTATGCAATCCTTTATAGAGAGTTCAATTTCTTTCAAAATAAGAATTGCGTTGTTGTTTTTGAGATGGGGTCTCATTATGTAGCCCAGGCTGGCCCCTGACTTTTGGTGAGCCGCCTGAGTGCTCACCACTTGGCCAGGCAAAAATAATTTTTGTGGTGCTTTACTACCATATGCAGGCAAAAATAGTTTTTAAAAAATCCGTCTTTGTTGTGAAGAGCCAGCTTTAGAATATGTGTACTTAATTACGTGTATATGTTGTGTTTTGGCGATGCTGGGGATAGAACACAGAGCTTTGCACGTGCTGGGCAGGTGCTGTGTCACTGAGCTGTGCCACAACCTCATGTACATTTTAGAACCAGAAATAGGCCAGAGCGGAAATATTAGAATGCTTCATGTATTTCTGCATCTCTAGACTCATGAAAACTTTGAGATTCTTGTATGTCATAAGGAGAAGTGATCTGTCCACTTCCACTGTAACCTCCAGTGGCACAGTTTCCGGACAAAGCCATTTATCTCCTGCCCCTCCTGTGGGCATTTGGGTATCCTGGACAAGCCCATAGTACTTCCCACTGCAGCTAGCTCAGCTCCCACGCAGACGGTGGGGCTCACAGGGGTTCCAATCCAGCAGTCAGTTCACATCCTTTTAAGGAACTTCCATCTGGACCAGGTTCCCAGAACATGTGTAAATCTGCCTTTGTCTTTGATGGTTTACTTACTGTGCCCTGCTTTGTGGTAAAACATGCTTTTGTCTAGAGGCAAGACAATCCCATGAATAAAACAGGCGTGTGAGGGTGCAGAACAAGCCGGCTTCTAGAAGAATGGTGGTTTCACTGTAACCTCATTTCCTTGGCCACCAGACAGCTATGGCTTCCACATTTAAACAATTTCAGTTTTCACAGGCAGCACATCTGTCCACCTCTTGTTTACTTTTGATGTTTATTAAAATATGTTGACCACAGCTTGCCTCTCTAAGGCAAACAGAGATAAAGTTTCACGCTGGAAGGTGCTGACTTAGTGCATTAGCAAAATTAGAAATTAATATGCAGTGTACCAGAGACACTAAGAGTCAGTTCGAAGAGGCTGGCTCTGTAGTGGCATCCACTTTTTAAAAAATCTGTGGTGAGGCAGGCTGAAGGGCAGTGAGGGAAAGGAGCTGGTATAAATGTTTTTGTCTATCAGTGAGTGGATAAGTAATCAAACATGGAATTCGGAACCTGGGCTCTGTGGCGCCTGTCTGTAACGCAGCTGTGTGGAAGGCTGAGACAGGAGGATTGGAAGTTCAAGGAAGTCGGTGAAACCTTGTCTCAAAAAAACAAAAGGCTGGGGATGTACCTCCATGGAAGGAGGTACATGCTCACTTAGCATGAGTGAGAACATGGATTCAATCCTTAGTAGTGAGAAAGAACAAGAAGAGGGAGGGAGGGAGGGAGGAATTAATTTGGGATCATTAAAGCTTGCTCTTTTGTTTAGGACCTTCTGGGAAAGGATATTTTGGAATTCTGCCACCCAGAGGATCAGAGCCACCTGCGGGAGAGCTTTCAGCAGGTACTGTGAGGTCTGTGTGCAGTGATGCACAACTGGCACATGTGTGAAGATGACCAGTGGGACATGCCTCCTACTGTGTGCTGGACAGGCTAAAAACACCTGCCTAAGGTGTCAGCCAGGGCCCTTCTGGGAAGCACAGAGGCTGGTGGGAGATGGGCCATGAGGAGGTCATTACTCTATGAGAAGAGCTCTAGGGGTCCTGAAGCAAAACCAGCAGAGCAGAGAACACAAAGAGGCTGTGTAGGGCCTGAGGCTGACGGGGTCCTAATTGGGATGATCTAATGGTGGATGCACAGAAACTGAGAGGATACTTGCCTGCGGGCAGCCTCAGAGACCCAGCAGAATGTGGCCAGCAGGGTGGATGACAGTGGCTGATCTATAGGGAAGACGTGGCAGGCAGTGACAGATGCCAGGGAGGTCGAGGGTGGAGGCTTTGGAGCCGGACTGGGGAGCTCCAGTCCTACTTCTGTGAAGGCAGATTCAGCTTCCTGGAGGGCTGAGGCAGGGCAGGTATTGGACAGGAACAACTTGGTCAGGCCCACTGTGTGGAAGGGAACTGTGGGAAGTAGCTGGAAGTGAAGACAAGCTGGGTGCTCTTGCAGTTGTCCAGGCAGAAGGCAACCATGTGGAAGTGGGGCTGGAGCCCTGAGAACCAACACGTGGGCAGTGAGGAGAGGGAGGGTTGTCAGCGCTGCGCTTTGGGAGAAGGGAGGGAGGGATCAGGGTGCCCTTGACGTCTGACACAGTGGTCACCCTGACAACGGCTTTACCCACCCTGGTCCAGCACCTGCTCCTTACTGAGCACCTGCTGTGGACAGAGTATACACAGGTGGTGTGGACTGGTTGCAGCAGCACAGGAGGTAGCCACTCCTGTCTTCCTTTTCCGGTGAGTCAGGCCAGCATGCCAGACAGGGCACTTCCACCGTGCACAGACAGGGCATGCCCACCACCCATGGGCAGGGCTTTCCCACCCTGCTCTGGGACAGGGCGCTCCCACTTTGGGCTGTGTTGGGCTGAGCTCCCGACTTCCCCCACAACAGTCTGTGCTCTCTTCTGCAGCGGGACCACCCCGACTTCCTCCACACTCCTCAGCCTCCCTGCAGGTCCCTCATCCTCTGCCTCTTCTGGGGGTGGTGATGGGGGTGCCCTTAGCTGCCTTCTCTCTCTTCCCGTCCCCAACTTTCCTCTCTCTCCCCCACCCCGTCTCCCTAGGGCATCTTGAGCAATGACTGAACCCACCCAACTGTCCCGGCCCCACCCTGTCTCTGGGCAGGCCATCGCCTCAGTCTCTTCCAGGTACCCCCTCACCCGCAGAAGGGAGTGCCTCCTCCTCAGCTCCCTTGCCCTCTGTGCCCCACCTGTCCTGGGAAACACCTGTCCCTCCTCAGCCACCCTGCTCCGCACATCCAGCTCCTCTGCAGGTCCTGGGGACCCCAGAGGATGTCCAGGACTATGCCCTCCTCTGCCTGCTCCCAGCCACAGGCTCTAACCACTCCTTCCACGTGACCTTCACAGTCACTCCGGAGCTGCACCTTCTTTCAGTCCAAGCCCCTGAAACTGTAGCTGTCTTAGTTATTTTTCTTGTTGCTGAGACAAAATACCCAGCACCCAAAGCTAAGGGGGGAAAGGTTTATTTAGCTGACAGTTTGTAGAGGTTTCAGTCCGTAATCAGCTGGCTCCAAGGTAGGGTAGCATCAAAGGGAAGAAATAGTTCATGGCAGACAGAAGGTATCAAAGCAAGCAAGGGACCTGAGCAACATCTTCCGCCCCTTTTATACTGTTATCTAGGCTACCATGATTAGGTGGTGCCAGACCAATCAGATGGATCCCTGGACTGATTAAGTATTAGTAATCACTCACCCTTAATCCCAGTGACAAACACTCTAGATTCAGCCACCTCTGGAAAAGTCCTACCCAGGACTGCATGAGTCCTATGTTCCCTAGGCCGCACATCCCTGTGGGCAGATTCATGTCTGTGCGGTTATCTCATGTCCACCATTGAGTAGCCCGGTCTGCACACAGGGGTCGCCCCTTTTATGTGCTACTACAGTTGAACCCAGGTCTCTGCACTGAGCTACATCACAACTCCCCACCCTGCTTTTGGGACAGGATCTCAGTAAGTAGCTGAATGACCCAGAATAGGCTCAAACTTGCCACCCTCCTGCCTCAGCCTCCCAGAATACTGGTAATACTGGTGTGTACCACCATACCTGGATTAAGGGTGGCTTTTAATAAAGCCACCTGAGTGGATCAGGTAGCTTTCATTCGAGAAAACTGTGAAATTAGCATGGTTAACACTGAGTGTGTCATCGTGCAGCACATCTGTGAAGTATGTGGGATCATGACACTTGGCCTGTTACCCAGCATGCTGGGGTTTGGTTTGGGTTCACTTAGTTTTTCTGAGCACATGAGAATGGATCCCTGACAGTGAGGGTCCTCCACCTGCCCCGTGGCCGGCGAAACCCTCTCTACACATGACCTGTGATGACCCTCGACTTCACACGACAAGTGCTGCCCTCCTCGCCTCTACCCAGTGGACTTCAGTGAGCTTGCTGCCCTGGTCCCACAGCGAGGTAATAACAGAGCTGATGCTGGGGCCCAGGCCCGCCTCCCTCCCGAAGATCCCCAACGCCTCCACACCCCAAACGTGGGCCTTTCCATCCAATGCCACTTCTAATATTTAAGTCTTTGAAAACAAAAAGAAGGAATTTAACATCCACTACCACCCTAGTAGCCAGTTTAAATCACTGGCTCTGCCGGCAGGCACTTCATTTCCTGGGCAGGAGGGGAAGAGAGGCCATGACACCCAAGAGCTGGTGCCCCAACACCGTCCCAGGGAGCACGGGGCTGTGGCCAAGCAGCCCAAGGAAGTCCTGGAGCATGGCCAGCCTTGGCCTTGAGCTTGTGTTCCTTGGGCTCTGGCCACCAGGACCTGAGGTGGAGGGACAAATGTTGATAAAGGGAAGTGGCTTGTTCTTGCAAAAGCACAGAGGGAGCTGTGTCAGCTAAGAATCTGCCTTGAACTCTAGATTTAAGCAAAAGTATTTAATGGCCCAGACAGGAGAGCTGTGGCGCATGATGGAATTTGTGAGGAATTTGAGTTTGGCGCTGTGACAGTGCACAGACCCAGGGTCTGAGAAACTGGTGTCTGCTCTTAGATTCCCTCTCTGGGTCAGTTTACCAGGAGGTCAAATGGAAGAGCTGAGCGCAGGGAAACTCAGGCACGCTCCATTCTCACGTTTTTCTTTCTGTTTCGATACCTTCCATGATGTCAGTGATGGCGGTGATGGTGGTGGTGATGGTGATGTGGTGGTGATGTGGTGTTGGTGGTGATGGTGATGACGATGAGGATGGTGATCATGGTGATGATGATGGGGATAATAGTGATGGTGGTGGTTGGTGGTGATGGTGGTGGTGGTGGTGATG
>PVLD010005713.1:0-108855 GCA_004027595.1 Dinomys branickii
GCGTCTGGGACTTTCCCACGTCTCGCCCCGGCAGCCTGGTCCGCCCTACCACATCTCCCCCGGCATCTCAGAGAAATATGCCCAGTTTAAACTTCCCAGCCGAGGTTCCGGCATTCACGCTCACCAAGTCTGTCTCGAGCTGGTGGTGTTTATTAAGGAGGTTCGCTCCCTTGCTGCTCACCCGGTCGCCATCTTCCCCCCCCAAAAAAATTTGCTGTCATATTTAAAGGGATTTTAATTTTCTCCTTTTGGTATCTATAACCTCCATATATTGTCAACAATATGCTCAAAGCTGACAGAAAACAATTTAGGGACGGACTGTGCCCTCTGGGAGGCTGAGGCAGAAGGATCACAAGTTCAAGCCCAGCCTGTGAAACTTAGAGACTGAACAAGACCCTGTCTTAGAACTGCAAAACCAAACCACACCAAAAACCCATCAGATTGTATCCTTCTAATAAATAGATAATTTGATTTTATAAACTTTCTATTCCTCTATAGAACCTATTAACCTTCTAATTTTGAAAATCTTCCCAAGTTGGTGATAGCTAACATGGAATAATTTGTTCTTCTCTATATCCATTAGCCAGTCATTTTATAGGTACTTGCTGAGTAATTGCCATATTATGGAGTTGTTGAATATTCCAAACAGTTAAGAGCAGGAACTTTCTTACCTATGTGTCTTGCGTCTCACAGCTGGGCTGCGTTACGGAGAGCTCTGGAGCTAAAGGCAGGCTTATTTTGATCCTGACCTGCTGATTCACCTTTGAGTCTGTGCTTTCCTTGTTTGGCAACTTCATCTCTACCCAAAAGTTCTTCAGCCCCCGTTTCTGAACCCTACTCAGAGCAAAGGGAAATTCTTTGCCGATTTCAGCCTCACTTGCACAACGGATTAGCAGCACCCTCCTCGTGGTCAGTCTGAAATCAGTGCCCTCGTGGTTTGCTACAGTCGTCATTAGAAAGTACTGCAGACAGGGTTTCTTCAATAACAAAAAGTTACTCTGCCACAGTTCTGGAGGCTTAGAAGCTCCACATCCGGTGTGGCAGGATCTTGATCTCTGCAGGCTCCAGGGGAAGATCTTCCTCGCCTCCTCCAGCTTCTGATACCGCAGGCAGGCATCCCCTGGCTGCTGCAGCCGCTCAGCCTCTGCCTCCACGGTGATGGAGCCTTCTTCCCCCAGGTCTTTTCCGTCCTCACATGCTGTCCTCTCTGTGTCTCCCCTTACATGACAGCAAATATGCAGGAGGAAGGCCTTACGCCCTTCCTTCCTTGTGACCTCACTTTAACTAATTACATTGCAAAGACCTATTTCCAAATAGGTTTATAGCCACAGCTGTTGAGTATTAGGACTCCAACATATAAATTTGGGGGCTATATAATTCGTTCCACAAACAAGCACCATTAGTTACCACAATTCAAAATTCAAAACAACCCAAATGTGAATAAGTAACGTGTGTTATTTTTATAACATAGACTGTTTACTCAGAAATACAAACCAGTAAGTGACTGATGAACGCGATGTGGCGGATAACTTGCAAATGCGCCATGCAGGAAGTTGTTCTCAGACACAACATGGAAAGCAGGATGCATAGAAGAGAAAGAATAAGAAATGGGTTTCATGTTGGATGGACTTTGAGCGGTTGTTCTTTGTAAGATATTGTTGAAGAATAAAGGGCAACCCACAGGCTAGGAATAAATATAGCACATAAATCTTACATAGAAGCTATATCTGGAGTATGTGAAGAACTTATGACTCAATACTAAGAAAACAAATGGCCCACTAAAAATGAGCAAAAGATTGTAACAAATATTTAAAACATGGCTAAAAAGCACACAAAAAGGTGGTCTACAAAAATAAATTTCATAGAGTTGCAAATTGCATTGCACTGAATTAATGTACTCGTTCTTATACCTAAAATTCTTAATCCTGGCAAAACAAATGTGGGCAAGCATGTGGAACCACTGGAACTGTCCTGCTCTGTGACGTGCACATGGTATAACGACTTTGCAGGCCTATCTGGGAGGCTTTTACAAAATTAAACATGCATTTTAGACTATACATCTACTAGTGATATCTCAATTATGTATACAAAGATAAGTATTATTTATGTATTAAATGAATGATACAGGGTTCCCTCCTAAGCGATTCTTACATTTCATTGTAAAAAATTCAAGCATTAAGAACACGTAGAAGTAGTTAAAGTATAAGTGTTTGGAAATGGGAGGAGTTTTGGTACAATGGTACTTAATTCTTGGCACCCCTTCAGAGTTATAGTGTTCCTCCCTCCATCACAGGCAAATTCTTGAGAAATTCAGTTTTAGGAAAAGTTACATATGGAAATTGAAGATATGAATATTCATTTTCTTACAATTACCCATGCCCCCACCCCTTGGAAAGCTTTGCATGCTTTCAGGTACACCTGCCCCAATTTGTAGATTTTATGTCTAACTTCAGGCTGGGAAATAGATGGTGGTGAGAAAAAGGAAGAGGCAATTAGGAAGAAAACTGGCTTGCAGGCAATAAATGAGAGAAAATGGCAAAACACAGCTACAGTTTCTAGATAGTGAATTAGCAGTGAAGACACTATTAATTCAGGAAAGTGAGCCTGTTTTGAGCACATGTATTTAGATATTTAAGTTTAAGGGATTTGTGGAGCACTCAGATGCACCCTTTCAGACTATGTAAGTGCTTCTGATCTCTGGAGGAAAGCTTGAGTTGGAAATGTAAAACTGGAAATCCTCATCATTTGGATTTTACTGTAAGCCACGGATGTGGTCGAGATTTCTTGAAAGATAAAAAAACTGAGAATTTTGGAAGCAACTTCTTCCCCACACTTTGAGAACCTTGTTCTGATTTACAACCTTGATTTTCCAGAATCCCTGCACAGGGAATGCATAGCTATCTCTCCTGTGCATCACCGGTAGAGGAGGGAGGGGGGTTGCTTACCTCTCAGTCTGTGGAAGCACAAACACCCAGGCTCCCTCCTGAGGGCCACGGAGACCTGCGTACGATCCTGGACAGCTGATAGCACATGACAGCTTCCAGGACCAACGGAAAATACAGCAGACCTTGATTTCATCTCATGATCTGCCTTTATTTTTAAGGGCAACATGAACCAACTACATTGTCTAATCATAACGGGAAGATCCACAGTGAGCTCAAGGACTCCTGCTAAGGATGTATGACTCAGCAGCTCTTTATTAATCTCGTTAATTCCTCTAAGAAAAAAACAAAGAATGACTCTCCCAAGGAGCATTCTTCCCCCGTTTGAGAAGGGCAAGTCCCAGGGTGTATCACATCAACTCTGAAATATTTTAATCTCATTTTATTTCAGCAAAGAACCACCATCACATTACCTTCATCTTCTTTTCCAAACAAGTGCTGTTTTCTTTTTCTGTTTTGGTTAATGATGACTTAGGTTTGAAATCTTTAAATCCTTATTTCCTTTGACCTCTCATGTATCTCAGTTAGGAAGTCCATTGATTTTCACTTTAGAGTGACCTCTTGAATTAATCACCAACTTTCTATTTCTATTGATACTTACTTGTTCTTAAATCCTTGAACATTAACCACAAAGGGTCTGCATCTTAATTTGGAAATTCAGGTGTACAAAAAAATGTTGCATTTTTTCATTTTTTAAAAAATATGAAGCAATTTGACCCTGAATATATACATTGGTGGGATGGTAAAAGTTCAGCCACTATTGCTTTTAATAGTTTATCTTCGCCCACAACAAAGTTGTGCAAAAGCCCTAGCTTTTTTTTTAATCAAAAGCTTTAGGGTTAGAGGTGTGTAGTTCAGTGGCAGAGCACTTGCCTGGCATGTGTGAGGCCCTGGATTCAATCCCAGCACCAAAGGGGGGGTGGGGAAACGTATTTTCTTGGGTTATGAGTTGTTACCAGTTATCCTGATACATGAAGTCCCTGGCAGCCCTGTGGACTGTGCTGCTTCTACACCATTCTTTGGGTTTAGGGGGTGTTGTGGCAACTTGGAATACTATGCCTTGGGCTCCCCACTTCCCTAGTTGCACCAGGAAGCCACGCCTCCTAAAAGCCTACTCACTATTCAAGGAACAACTACCAAGAGCCTTTGGATGTCCTACTTTCTCATAAGACTGAGAGACCTCTACCTCAGAAATCTTTTTTCTATCACTAACTCTCAAGACACAGCTTCTCTTCTGATCTTTCAGAACTTTGAATAATAAACACTTTGATGGCTTGGGTTTTAACTACAGACAAGGAAAACTAGATTTCAGACTGCTTCTGCTCTATGCAAAGTACTTCCCTTGAGTTCACAAAAGTGAGCCTAAGTTACCTACTTGAAGTAGTGTTAATAGTAGTGGGAATATAAAGAGATCACAAACATTCCAAGGAGTTGTTCTGCCTACACATAGGTTATGTATAAGTCTGGCTATGTGTCTATCTATGATGAAGCTGGTGCTTTGTGAGTGCCTTCACATGGCATGCAGTCAGTTCAGCTTTATTCTGACTCTGATGGAGCAAGACAAGAACCCTGAATATAGATCTCTAAGACAGTAAGCATTGTTTCTGAGACAGAAAAACAGAAAATTAACCTGGATTCTATCCAGCCTCAAATCTTTCAATTTCTCTTTCTTTACTCACTTCATAGACAAAGCTATTTATTCTGTAACTACAACTTTAATAGTTGTTGGAGGTTAATCCCTGAAAGCAATGACAGTTCTCACACTTGTAAACAGGAGTTGTGACTGTATTATGTAATAACGGCAGAAACTTGCCTGGATTTCCTGCACTTTGTTCTTTGAAGATGAGCTCTTGATTCTCCAGTGAACCCTAAAGAGAACAGAGTGTCATTAGGTCATGACAGCTCAGGACTGTTTTTCAGTCCCAGGTTGAATAGCATAGAACTTCGTCTGTTGTTGGCATGTCTGTACCCTTATCCTTTCAGATCACATGTGTTTAATGCTTCTAAACAATTCTACATTAAAGGTTTCATTGCTACAGAGTTAGCAACAGTAGTAATGACTCTCTCATGTAAGTTATCTACTGTTTTGTTGCATGGCTATATACCTTGTCTTCAATTCTTGTTTTGATGAAGAGGTTATTGAGGCTCACATATATGAAAAGGCCTGGCTAACCCCAAACAGTTTGCTAGTAAGAGAGCCAGGACTTAAACTTCACTTTTTTCACTACCCACGCTGTCCTATAAAACAGAATCCTCTGAAATACAGCTACTTCTAGTGAGAATATTCTAGTGTGTGATGTTGATGACAGCTTTATTGTAAAAATGCCATCCCTGCAAAGTCAGTTTACTTTCTTTTCTAAATTATGCCTATTTCAAAAAACTTTCAGGAATATTCGAATTCCCATGGTTTAACATTCTCACCACTCTAATGGGTTTGCACATTGGCTTCCTGATATTTCCTGTTACTAAAGTGTGAAAGAGGGTGCTTTCAATGAGGGTGCTTTTGAAGTATTATGCCTACACAGTAATTCCTTACCATTTCAGTTGCAGGACAAATGTACCCCAAATACAACAAAATTTACCAATGCAACCCCAACAAATAAAGACTTCATTATATGGTCAACATCTCCTGCACTGAAACCCAGTGTAATGTGGTCACAGATTGAGCGATTAAGTTTTGACAGCTGGATTTCCCTGTAAGAAAGACACGTAGGATTGCTAAAGAAAAGTATATCTCTGTCCATCTTACAGACTTGATTTGTGCATATCTCCTAATTTTTAATTAGGCCCATAGAGTATGGAAATCTTGGAATAACTACAATTTTGAATTTTACATTTCACATACTAGTCTCACCTGTTATTTTTAGTACGAATGCCCTGGGTTCAATCTTTGGTATTGGATAGAAAGGGGGGAGGGACTTTATCTTTTTCCTAAAGAGAAATGGATTTTAAAAGGTTGAAAAATAATGCTTTAGAGAATGATTCTAGAACCTAAAGCCGCTGTAAGACAATGTTCAAAAACTAACCCCCAACAGTATTTTGAAAACCACAGCTTATATCTCATGCTGTGAAACCATAAATAAAATTCATCTGTCCTTTACTATATGTACTTTGGTTCATCTACTGATATCTTTCAACACATTTAAAATTTCAGAACAAATTATGAATTTAGCTTTTATTCAAAATTAAATAAGCAAAAGCAAAAATTTTAAGAAACCTTTACAAATTACTTACATAAAAGAAAGTGAATAGAGACAGTCACAAGTTGGCAACAAATAATTACAAAAGTCTCTAGGGCAGCATGGAGATAAACCATGTCACAGCATGGTGACCTAACTGTGATATGAATAAGGCATAACTCACATTTGCACCAAGACCAGAATTAAAAAACAAAACAAACTGTAAAAGCTTAGTTCTACATTAAGCTTCTTCTCTTCCCCCAGTCCTTAATGGGTTTATCCTATGTAATTCTTACACACATCATGTCAAACTACAAATCACATAAATGGGCAGTTAATGTGAAAAGCCCCTAAAATGTACAAACTAACTGGTACTGAATTGAGTCCTCCATTTACCTTTATGTACAATTACATGTAAACCATAATTTCACAGTTTTGAGTGTTGTATGAATAGATGCACAGTACCATGTCAGGTTAGCAACTGTTCCTGAAAACTGGCTCTAGGTTCTGCATCCAAAGCCTGCTGGCCACTGGAATGCAAGTATTTACATAAATCAGAAACTGTGTCATAGTCAATGGTCAAGACGGTTCAGCAAGAGCAGTACTTCCAACGAAGAATGATACTTGGTACCATATTTTACATATTTGTGCAAATATAAGCATTAGGACAGAGAAATCTGAGGCAAATACAATTTGCAAAGACTTATATCGCTACTGCTGTAAACCAGGCAATAAATGACCCTCAGCAAGTTCTGCTCTCTATGGCTTTTTTTTTTCAATTTTAAAGCCAGAGAAAATGCACACATACTACCCAGACACACACACATACATACACACACACACACGCGCGCGCGCGCTACATACATACACAGAGTTCTTAATTCATTTTAGTATATGGTACATAGTGCAACTTCATCACAATGTAGAGGTTCGACACACATTCACTGCGTGTTTTTCTGTGCAAGTTCTTAGTGGTCTAAATCCTAGTTGAAGGTATTCATCTGCAGATCCACACGGTGCAGGAGGTGGAAGGAGAAAAGGTTCATTACATTTCTCAAACCAGCACTGGATGTGCAAAGGCAGCGGACAATCTGGCTGTCACAGCCGGATTAGAGTAACTTCAAAGTAAGACCTAAGCAGTTATTTATTTAGATTGGTCTCTAGAAAAGTATGTCAGTATATGCTGTATTTTTGTCAAACGTTCCTCCAAAGATTTCATTGACAATACCGACAGCTGATACCGAGGATCTACAGGAAGAACTGCAAGAAGCCACCAACACCACGCCGGTCCATTAGGAGTTGCCTAAAAATCAACAGTGGAATCTAGTATTAATAAACGAGAATCTGGGCAACAGAAACAACTATGAAAGCCACTAGTCACTGAGCATTTCACACGTGCTATTTCAAGTTCCTTTAACAATCATGTAGGCCAGGCAATTAGTATACACATACAAATAGGGAAACTGATGCCTGATGCCCCCCACATTTGTAGCCCCCCCAAAACGGTCACTGGACTGGCATCAAATGTAATTTTCCAGTACCTCTAAGCTCCTATGTGGCAGGGCCAACACTCCAGTCCAGACCTGACTCCCTGGCTACCGTTCTTTTCTCTGTACTGTACTGCCACAGGGTTTGGTTTCTGGGCCTCAAGCTAATGAAATCTGGGGCCAGGTATTTCTTTGCGGCGTGAAGCTGTCCTGTGCACTGTGGTACATTTAGCAGCATCTCTGACCATTACCCACTAGATGCCAGCAGTACCTCGTAAGTTGTGACAGCCACAATGTCTCTAGATGTTAAATGTTCCGTGGGAGCAAAACTGCTCCTGATTGAGAACTGCTTTCTTAAAATACATATGTATAGGAAAAGTGAACTGATACTTAAAATTTCTTTAAGAAAATGAAATACTTAAAATGACATGATAAAATTATCTTGGTTTCCAGTTTATTTTGAAAAACAAATGTATCTCTAGCAAAGAAGTCCCTCTGAGGTTGCAAGAACTGGCAAAGACTATAAAAGTGTACAAGAAAGATTTGTAGCCCCCTAAAATGGTCACTGGACTGTGTATGGAACATCAAGTTTCAGGGGGACAAAAGGAATTTCATTAGAGATCTTATTAAACTCCTATAGCCAAATTAGACTTCCACATTTGCATGTTATGGGTTCCCAAATCTCTTCTTCCACATTCTAAAGACATGAGAAACTACATTTCCACGAATCCCTTTCTCCATAAGGGTCTAGATTAGACTTGGCCAATGAGACCTCTTGTGAGAACCTAGACATGGAAAAGAGGTCATTATCCTCTGGAGACTGCTGTTAATTAAGGGTAGCAGCTTCCCAGGAAGTCTTGAAAGCTACTCGCTGGCCTGCTGCAGGCTGATATATAGCGGCAGAGACGCCCTCAGTTCCTAAGAATTACAGCAGCTTCCTGTTATGGCTTGTGTCTAGATATTCCCACAAACCTCATGCAGTCACAGGGCTTTTTTGTAGGTGGGTGAAGCTGGAGTGTGTCACTGATTCGTAGTGTGACGCTGGGACTAAGGATAGGAGTGCTACACCCACCCTAGGGCAGGTGGCCTGCACACAATATAAGGGTCAAAAAGATTCTGTCCCTCACTTGTTGCCTTTGCTGTTTTCTGCCACCATGAACTGTTGCCCTCTGCCATGTGCCACCCCGCCTTGGAGCCAGCCGAGTATGGACTGATGCCTCTACAAGCTGGGAGCTAAACACACCTTTCCTCCCTTAACTTGTGGGTGGCGGGTATTTTGACTCAGCAAAAAAAAATGTAACGAAGACACTTCCCCACAGTTTCTTGAGAAGCACCTGCTGTGCTGTTCCAGTGGCTGGTGGTGACAGCCAATTTCTTGATCTGCGGATAGGGACAACCCAGATTTTCATTCCTCGAGGTTCCAACTGCCACATGAAGTCTATACCCTACTGACAGGGCATGAGAGACTCCATTTTCTTCCTGTAACTCCATTTAGAAGCCATCTAAACCCACTCACTCAGTACATGAACTCACTGTTCCCCTCCCTTAGCTAACTGTAAACCTACCAAGGAAGGACAAAGACATCAAATGGGGAAACAAGCAGAACAAACTGTGAAGTAAGATAAATGTTCAACCATAATGTCTACCTGACAGGCAGATGACCAACAACCTCTGGGAAATGTAAACCCTGTGAAGATTATATGGCATTCTTCTTAAAATTTCCCAAAATTAGGAAATGTGGCAATGTGGTTACCATGGAAACCTAACAGGTATTTAAAATGGATGCCAAGTCTTCCCAACATTCTCTGACTTGGTATTAGGGCTTGTTGGCTGCTGGCTCAATAAAGCGTCATTTGTCCCTATGTTCGGTCTCTGGTGAGTGTCACCTCGCTGACTTGCCACAATGCCGCATTCCTGGAATGTGAAAGAGCAGCTGCTTTTGCTTTCCTAACCGAATCCTGACTCGGTAGCAGACAGCACAGTGTAGCGGTGGGGGCGCAGTGCCGAGGTGGGCGAAAGGGGTGACGACAAGAAAGTAATGTTGAATTCTTCTGTAGTTTCTTTTGTAAGACTTAATATTTACTTATTCAGTTTTGATTTGATTCAGGTAACTGGGATGAAACAAGTACGTAGCAGCTGATACTGTGGTAAACAGAGAATGAAAACGGTGCTCAATTTGGAGATGGCTTGATACCGAAATTTCACGTTCAACCAGAGGACTCACACAGACTTAGACCAGCTGGTGAGAAACGCCAGGAGAGGCAGCGGGCACCACAGTGGGCTCCATCATCGCGCCACCGCCACAGAGTCATTGGCAGCCAGACCTTTATGAATTTGTTCTCTTCTGAGGACAAACAACGCAGCCCAACTCAAAATGCTTATGCCTAAGAGATAATGCCCGGGACGGTCCTGCAGTCAGAGCTCCCGGGACAGGAACCCTCCTTTATGCCTCCTGCAATGGCCACTACACAGATCTGCATGCACAGAAAATGCAACAGATGTTAACGAAATTAAGCTTAATGGTAAACTCTAAGTACTGGAGCAAGACCTTAGGGGTAACAGTTTCATGAGAGGTCAAGAATTAAATATGAACAGATCAAAATGGATTGAAGCAATGAGAGAAGTTTTCTTTAAAGTGTAGAAACTGATACATCTTAACCGTCAAACAGCAACAGCTGATGGGCCTTGTCTCATGTTTAATTCCATACCCCTCCTTCTGAACATGTGCGGAAAAGAACTCTTTCCTGCTCTGGCAACCCTTCTTATAGGCAGCTCAGCTGACAGCTAGTTCCACCTTTTACATATGTAAAATGTAATGGACACCGCTGCTGTAGAGACTACGGTCGTAATTCTAAGGGGGAGGGGTCAAGGCAAATGCCATCAAAAAAGAAAATGAAAAAATATAAAAATATTAACTTTGCTTTATAAAAGTAAATAGTTTGAAAGCAGTATCAAAACCATCATACCTGAAGGTTCTCTTCCCTCTCAGGCATTGATCCGAAGTGTTGAAGAATTTGGCTTCGAAATCTGTCTCTTAAATTCTGAAACCAGCTGCAGGCTTGAGAATAAACCAAATTATGCAGTTCTCTGAGACTCTTTACCTCATCTTCATTTTCAACCTAGAAGATAACAGCCAGTAAGAGACTGCTCATTGCCCTGTCCATATCACTAACCCTTCGAAAATGCACAAGTATAAAAAAAAGGCAAATATCCATTTCAGAGATAGATTAATCGAGAATATTGTTTCTATGCTATAATTGCATGTATTTCAGCATCTCACAGGGCTAAGGATCAGACTGAAGAAAGTAAGCAAGTCCTGGCCTCCTCTTGATTCTGCTCCTTAGCAGCACAGAATCACAGACTCTACGAAAGCCCCTAAGTGGGAGAAGAAAGCCTGCGCGTGAGTTTGGCTTGTAGGTCTATACAAATTTGGAATTTCTTTTGCCTTTTAAAAACACTGAAACATGAAAGTGGCAGATGACATTTGCTACAATAAAAGGAAAAGTGGGGAGTGAGGGCGCAGAGCACATGGGAGAAAGTGGTAACAGGAGGAGGTCCGGCACACACCAGTTTACCAAGGGACTGGGTCACAGCAAACCAAAACAGACCATTCGGCACACAAAGCTGGTAAATCTAAAGAAAATGACTGCCTTCTCCAACTGTAATGACTCAAGCCTGGGGGTTCCTCCACAACTTTCCATGCACCCTTTAGACTATTAAGCCCACCGCTTGTAAAGACTAAATGTGTAGCCTTCTGGCCTCAGACCCAGAGAAGGAGTCTCATGGAACTTAGGTGGGAGATCTAAGTTAATTCATTCATGTTCTATTGATTCCTTTAAAACACTCGGATCTGCCATGTGCTACATGCCGGGAAGTGCTTCATTTCATATACATTAACGTCTGAATAAATAGCAGGCTGACTCAGCCTTTGCTACTTCAAGGATGACTAATATTAACAAAGATTTAAAATATAGAAAGTAAAGTTAAAGCACGTAACAGACAAAAGAATACATTTTACTTGAAAGCACACATTTTACTTGAAAAAACTGAAAAATTAAAACTAAACTTTAAAAAGTATTTACATTTTCCATAACCTGAATGTCCTTAATGTCACTGTACACTAGAAAATGGTTAAAATGGTAAATTTGTTGTATGTATTGTTTTTCTAAAAGGAAGGAAGGCAGGTAGGTAGAGGGTCATAAAACCAAAGCATTCTGGTCTTAGAATGACTATACTATTAGATATAATTATCAGCTAACACACATAAGACTTCATATGAGCAAAAAATACACTTGTAAGATGCTAAATCACTTTAAAAACAAAAAGGGTTCTTCTTTACATTCTCACAAAATTCAAAGATTGCTAAGAATCTGAGCTGGATACGGGAGACAGCTAAGAAGCATATAGAAATTTTAAAAGCAAGCTTTTAAAGCTAAGATTATTTCTGTAATAATATAAGAACTTAGAATTTCATTGGAAGTCACAGAAAAGTGCTACAATAAAAAAAGGCATAGATGTAAAAAAACAAATTTGCACAGCTTTTCCAGGACGGACAAGAAAATCACTCAACAGATGACAACATTAAGAAAAAATAAGAGCTTCCTAAGACCACAAAGACATAAAAACTCAATTTTCTAAGTATCAAATAAAATTTTAAACAGGTTTTAAATATGCTACTCTACTGTGTGTTTTCCTACACCACAGACTCAAGGAATTTTTGCCATCAAATCCAATGAGGTTGTTAATTGCATAAAATTAAAACTTGCCTTGGGCAAATCATACTATTAACCAAGCATGCCTAAGACACAAACTGTATCAATCGACTCAAAATTTTAGCCACATAAGATTTTTCACCTATTACCCAGAGCAAAGTATCCCATAGCCTATAGAACATGACAAAACAGGCAGTATCAGGTCCAGTTCATCACCACAGAAGCAAGACAGCTTTACAATAAAGTACAGAATTTGGAGTCAGAGTAAGGCTTTGAATCATTTCAATACAGAAACTTGGAAAAATTAATTAACATCTCTGAATTGTATTTTCTTCATATGCTATTTGACAGAATTTTGAAAATTCAAAGCACTAATGTTTGTGAAAATGTCTTCTAGTGACACCCAATAAATGGTGACTGAAATAAAAGCCCCAACTACATGGGTGACCATCTGTAAGATCTATGATTTTATTATGCCTTTTCACCCCAAAAGTGTCTTCAATTTGATATTTACAAAATTACAAGGCATTTCCTAGCACTTCAACTAATTTATAATCACTAAATTAGGTCCTGGAAATATAAAAAGAAACACATTAATGCTGTTGAATAAAGATTTCACCATATCAGCAATACAGATACTGACAGTGCTTTATCCACAGTGCCTCAGAGTTTTAACATAGTGTTTAACTCAATTTATTTTTCACTGATATATCTTTGGGACAGGAACAATCTTAATATACAAAACAGTTCCTACAGAATTTTATGTGTTTACATCAAATTTTAATCCAATTAGAATTCATACTAATGAGCTCAATGAAACAAAGCAGATATGAGCAACCTTATAAAATTTAGATGGCAAAATAATTAATTAAAAAAAAAACTTAGATGGTTTGGACATTCAGCTTGGTCAACCACTACTGTGAAGTAACTACCTGGCATATAACACGAGCATGCAGACCCAGATCTACAACCTACGCACTGTGCCGGTTGGTAAATGTGCAGAAAAGAGAGGATGTCGGCTTTCCTCTCCCCACGTCCTCCTGAATGTACGATACAAAAGCAAGATAAGAAAACTAACCGGTGCTGGCCCTCTTAAGTAGCAGTGATGAGGGTCTTTGATATGGAGAACTGGTTCATACGCTTGAAAATAACAGCCTGTATGTACGCTTGTACACTTCCCAGCAGAGTAGAGTACGCTAGGAAAGAAAAACTTTACTTACCTTAACATCTTCCAGATATTCAATGTCTGCAGTACAATATCCATCTTTCATGCCTCTTTTCAAAACCCTAAACCGCTTTCCTCCAACTGTATCAACCACAGACCTTCCATCGGGTAAGAAATGCACATTTCTAATTTGTAACATACAACCATAATCTGCAAAGCTAAAAGAAAAACTCTGATTAATATCAAAGTTCAAGCATACAAATGCAAGTTTTCATCCATACTTACAAAGTTCAAAGGTACATACAAACATTTAAGTCCACAAAAACCCTACCTATTTTGTGTGTCACTGACACACATCCCAAACTGCTTGGTTCCAGTTTGTATACTTCTTCGAATCATCAGCCTGTATCTGGGCTCAAAGACATGAAGAGGGCAAGGCACAGTGGGGTAGGCCATAGTGCAAACAAATATTGGAACATTCTTGGTCAAGCTGAAGGGAAAGAAGTTTCATTATTACAGGTCATGATGTAAAACAAAAATAAATTAGTTCTCAAGTGATTTTAAATCCTGCCAAGAACAGGAATCAGCATCCCCTTCAGTAAGCTCATGTTGACACAGTATTAATTCTAAAACTCTGTGATCCTCCTATTTGTAAATTTGAATTGTGAGATACCACATCATTTTACAGAGTTAAGTTCCTTTATAAGTCAAAAGCAAACTTATCATAACTAGTACTTTGTATGAAAATGTATTTAAAATACCTGTAAACACTGAACAAAGTTAATGGCTTTTATACACAAAAAATCTTACAGTTATTCTTAGATGACAGTAAAAAAAAAAAATTAACTCCTATAGTAGACAATTTTTTCTTCTGGTCTTTCTGAGACAGGGTCGCACCATGCAGTCCAGGCTGGCCTTGAGCTCACTTCGTAGCCCAAGTTGGCCTTGAAATGGCAATCCTGTCTCAATCTCCCAAGTGCTTGGATTACAGGCCTGTGCCAAGTATTAAAATACCTTCAAACTATCAAAAAACATAATTCAAGAAGACAACATTGTTTCCAGGTAACTAAAAATGATGTAACATTTTTCCCTAGCGGGTTGGTAGGCAGTAATAGAAGAATAAAAGCAATGCCGTTTTGGCAAGTGTACGGGAAGTGCTGCCAGTGTGGGGGCAGTTTGAAATAGGACTAGTGGGCTAAAGAAGCACTTGGCATTATATATGCAAAATTTCATGTTTTGATAGGAGATGTTCTTGGAACCAAAGGGCTTCTCCTTGGAAATTATTTTAATGTGATATATGGATGTCCACAGTAGTATCATGGAGAGTAGTCTGAATTTGAAAACAAAAAGAGGAGACTAGAAAAGCATGGGACATCCCTAAAATGGAGTATTATGTTTTCTATTAAATGATGATGTATACAGCACTGATTTAAAAATAACCGTATTATTGAGAACGTTGTAGAAGAAAATGAGTAATATGATCCCATCTTGTTTAAAATGCATCTCATACATAGTACTAAGGCTAGAATATACGCCAAAATATCAATGGTGATTCCCTTTACACAATACAGCCTTTCTTCTGCTCATTTTTTAGTTTTAAAATGACTGTGAGTTAGTTATGCAAATATCATATTTAATAAAATGTTTACAGCAAGGTTCCCTCCAGCCTCTCTCCACCACCCTCAGCTCTGCCTCGTTCTTCCATTCCGCTGCGGGCTATCTGGTTCTATTGCTCTGCTTAAGATTGCAAAAGTCTAAGAGGAGCTTTTTAAATCTAGCTTTTTCAGCACTGATCAAAAAGGCTTGGAATTCTCACATCAAAATATTTTCTATCAGAAAACCACACAACAAAATATCAATTCCATAGGCAGTCACGCTACTATCACGTCTACCGACAAAAGACTGGAAAGTGTTCTATTCAAGGTCACTGGCCTACTGCAGACATCTGATGGGCACACACTGGAAAAGTCTATAGGCACAACTGATTATTTGTAATAAAGTATGACATATAAAATGATCAGTTTATGTTTTGAAAACTAATGGAAACAAAAAGTTAAATAAAATAGCACATAAGATTACAATATTGTCCTCTACTGTTTGATTAAAAGATAGTGAAAGAAACAGTTAAGGCTGGGTGTGGTGGCACACACCTGTAATCCCAGCACTCAGGAGGCTGAGGCAGGAGGAGCGTTGTGAGTTTGAGAGCAGCCTGGGCTACAGTGTGAGCTCAAGGCCAACGTGAACTGCATGGCAAGAGCCTGTCTCAAAAAGACAAAAACAAAATACAAAACAAAACAAAGGAAACAGAGTTAAGAAATTAAAAACCTGTGAAATAAATTCAGAGACCTATGTGACTGGTAACTAAGGAAAAGACATTAATGGAACAGCAGGAGAGAAAAGCCCAAGAGAAAGACATAGAAGGCAAGAAAAGCCGAGCCCGACGTACCCAGATCCCACCAACAGTGCGTCCCCCCAACAGCAGCACATTCTCCTCGCTCCAGAGTCCCCTCTTGGGGTCTCACCTGCCTTACACCAGCTGAGCTCTGCTGCCTGTCAGGATTTTACTGAGCATTTGCCTCTGGTCACACCTCCGAGCTCAGTCCCTGCCCCCCACTTGCAAACCTCTAGTTGGTAAAAAAGCACTGCTCACCAGGTCCGTTTATTCTCAGCCTTCCACCCCTCTGTCACAACACACGACAGCCGCGGTCACCACCTGCGTGACCGTCACCTGCTCCCTTCTCTACCCCACTCCACTGCCTGCTGTCACTTCAGGAAGTTCCTCCCCTGCCGCAAAAACTGCGTCAGCCCAGCCAGCTGAACATCTGGATGCTACCCAGTGAAGTCTTAAAAAGCCTGTCTGCTGAGGACAGAGAAAGCTAAGCAGTATTTGTTTAAAATATGTTTTTGCTAAATGAAGTCGAACTAAAGATAGGATCCAGCTTACTGTGGGAAGGTTTCTCTACTATTTTCAGGGGTCGTAGTTCATAATTCTTATGAGAAGAAACTTACTGTGAGAGTTCAGCAGTTTCTTCATCATATATTTTTTTTCTCTCAGACAGTTCATCAGGCAGATACTTCACTATTAATTCTTCCAACAGCTGTGTGACACAGTACCTCCTATCTGCTAGATACTAAAAAACAATATTATTTTACATTCCAGTAGTAGTTTTCCTATAGTATAAAACAGGCAAAACAGTTTAACTGATATATGAAAGCCTTTATTTCATACTTACACAGTCGATTCTGAGTAAGTTTATTGCTGAGGGGGACATCAGAATGAGGATACTATTTGAGTCAGTCTGCCTGAGGTTTTGCTCAGAAGCATAAAAGATAGGCGCAACTTGAACCAAGCGCTATAGATGAAAATACGTCTTGCTATAATAAAAAATCCTTTATTATCAGCAGGCAGCCCTGCTCCTGCCCTCTCCCACAACAGAGGCCAATTTCTGCCTCACATGTCCTAGTACTGAAACTATCACCTTCACTGAGAAATATAAAGAAGGTAAACATGAAGAAAATAATGCATTTGCTTTATTTAAGAAAAGCAAAACAGTTCTTTCGGTCCCCATTTTCAGAGGCAACTGTACAGTAAACAGGTTCTCCTGTCACTGCCACTCAGTAGCACTGGGCCCCACAACGATACTGGTCTTCTTTTATGATCCAGCTCCCCACTTTACATAAACACTACCCTTGTGCTACTCCTTACAGACTCTTAAAAACTGCCACTCTGTGTGTTTCTGAGTTATTCTCTATTTCAGCTCGTTAAAAGTCATCTACCTCACTCCTGCCTAGGAAAAATCTATCTACTCTTCAGGGTCTGGCTGCGATCTTACCTTTCCAGATGAAGCCTTCCCCAGTTGTTGCTCTGACACCCTAAGACCTCATATTTTATTGCCTTTACCACATGAAAGGCACTTACAGTCCTCTGCAGTGTTAATACATGAATACAAATAGCTACATCTCTGTAGTTAAACTAGAAACTGCTTAGGGCCAGTGACCAGTTCCGAATGAGTGCACAAAAAATGCCCAACATGTATTTATTAAAAACAAGTAGTGAGGAGAAACTCTTGGGAGATAATCACAAAACAAAGAGAAGCCATCTCTTAATCCATAGACCAACGATAAGACTTCTGTCAATATCCAATGAAGGAAATGTAGGAGTTTGAGAAAGTGGTTACAAAAGCAGTTTTCAAATCTGAGAAGAGTCAAGGTGCGCGGCAATACTGACTGCTGAACACCACCCCAGAGGCTCTGATGTAGTGGACCTGAAGTGAGATCTGAGAATTTTACTTCTAACAAGTTCTTAGGTGGCACAAATGCTGCTGGTGAGGGAAATATATTTTAAGAATCATCAGGCTGTACAGACTTGAGAAATGTACTCTTCAGGAGAGTGTACAGAGTGTACATGGGAGTTACCATAAGATTAATCAAATTACAGAAAGAGAAGTAGTCCTCTGACCCTTTTCTATTAAATAAAGTTGGAGATTTCATGCCCACAAAATTAAAGTTGGGGAAATACACCTCTTTTACACTACCGATGGGAGTCTGAATCTGTGTCACATTTTGGGATTGAGGGTAAGTGAAAGAGCAGGCAATCTGGCAACTGAATTTAAGAGTTCTACATACAGCCTCTGATCTAGTAATTTACCTCCCAAGAATTTAACCTAAGGAAACAGTAAAAGATGCATATAGCCATTAATTTAAAATGTTCATAAAAGCATTAAAAATGAATAGCATATACAGAACAATAGGGAAATGTTAAATCTCTGTACTATTATGCTGCTCTAGAAAATATTTAAAAGGAAAAAGCAAGCAAAATAAAATGACAAGGAGGAATAATGTAACATTATAGGGCACACCAATATTATTTTAAAAATTACATATCACAAATATTTAGAATTTACAGTTTATACACTGTCTTCAAACTGCACATAGGATAAACATTTTAAACAGTTATTTTCAAATAATATACTTAATATATTTTTCTTTTAACTCTAAATATTGTTTAAGACTATCTCTAAATGAAAGCAGTGGATATAGCCCTTAATCTGAACAATAAAACAGCACCATTACACTTGAGAGTACCTAAAGAGACAGGAAAAATAGTTCGTCTACAGTGCATTATCCGCAAATATCAAACCTATTAGTTCAAAAAGTAACCAGCAAACTCTTTAAGAATAGCTTTGTTTCCTGACTTCAAACATTTTGTGTGGGCTTTTGTCTTACATATCACATTGCTATGTATATATGACACGTGTCAAGTGTAACAACACCCCTATGCTATATGTTATCTGCAGAGCTGTATTCTTTCTATACAAAACAACTGTTAAAATGACTTTATTAATCTTTTGTTCTCTTTGGGTGAGCTTTTTTCCTATAAGCAGTCTGGACCCATTGCACAGACAGACTCACTTTCCCCTTCAGTGCACTCACTGCAGTTGCCACTCAGCACTGCGGGGGCCATCAGCGCCTCAGCTGATCACCACTCATCAAGTGTGATTGAGAGGGCGCTGTGCTCCCTCAGGGACAAGGAGGCACCACTGACACCTAACAATTTCCCTGTCACAGGTTCTCAGTGCCAAGAAGGGTCTCTTTTCTTCCTGCCAGTCTACTACTTTCAGTGCTGTGCTATCCAGTGTGGCAGCCACTAGTGGTCTGTGGCTACTTCAATTCAAATTAATTAAATGAAATTAAAACCATACTTTCTCAGTCACATTAGCCTAGCCACAATTCAAGTGCCTGAACAGCCACACACAGTGGCTACCGTATTAGATAACAAAGATGCTGAAGAAGCTGGAAGGGGCCTTGACTCTGATCCGCTCTTGTGAGCAAGAGGCGCTGCAGAGGGGGTTCCCCAACATTTAAACCTTAAGTGGAGGCTACGCCTGACTAGGTAACTGATCGTACTCTTCTTGTTAAGAAAACTAAGTACAAAAGGATTTGGTCTCTAGTACTTGTCTCCTTTCCCCTATTTTCTCAACTTCACTTTTCTTCAACATTGCTCTATAGGTAATAAAATATCAGCCTGTGTAATTTAACTGATTCTAAACATGATAATTATTGTTTCTGTGGCTGAACAGAAATCAAGTCATGTTGCCAAATTTAAAACCAATAAACAGATACTAATACAATATTTACCTCTTTTAAGCTTTCTTTGCAAAGGGGACAATATGGTGCATGATCTAAACAGCGCTCAAGACAATTCTTACAGAACGAATGTCCACAAGGGGTTGTCACTGGCTCAAAAAACAATCTGAAATCAACAAAAATACATGTTAGTTTTCAAATTAAACTATCCACTGGAAAAGCTGCAACTAGTAATGGAACCATGACACTAATCTCTACTTAGTGGGCAAAGAAGGAGGGCTGATGGGGAGGAGAGATGGGAAGGGCACCAGTAGGAGTATGAAACCCTCCTGAACCTTTTCAAAGTTCTCAATCAACAAATGCATCCAGCCAAGGGCCTAGAACTGCACTGATTAGTATAAGAGCCACTGGATACACGTGTCTACTAAGCACTTAAAACACAGCAATCAGGGACTTAGTGCAAAATAAATAATGTAAAAATGTTGCTAATAATTAGTAGTTTACACACAGCCTCCAGACTCCCACTTTATCACCTTGATTCTTTTAATAGGATTATAAAAGCCTTACTATATAAAATTCATAAAAAGAATAATCTAATTACTACTGTTACTCCCTAAAAGAACTGTAAGGCTTAATAATAGATATAATACTCAAGGCAGAAAGACTGATGGTATTAACTTTATAATTATTTCCTGAAACATGATACTTCTGCATTCCCTAGAAACACTGTTAGATTTATGGGTACTCTGTAAGTCATCTGTCCTAATCCCCTCACTTCAAGGATTAAACCAAGGCTGACAATTAAAAGACCTGATCAGGAATACAGCTAGTTTCCCCCAGCCTAATTGTGACCAGCTCCAGGCCTCCTAACTCTTCAAGAACTCTTAATCCTACCTTAACTTATGCAAATGAGAAATATTCTTTCAAAACTCTCAGTCTTTTAGAATCACAGGTTATTCTACATAATGATAAGCTTTATCCGATGTTACTTTAAAAGGTTTACGATTAGCATATGTGCTGTAGAAGTGCGCACAGAGAACGGTACGATTAATATGAACACGACAGGGGCTTATACCTAAAACACATACCTAGAATTCTTACCCAAATCTAAAAGCACAGATACGACAAATTTAAATAATAATACTTGTAACTTTGATAGTATTTTCCAACTCCCCAGATTCTGTTTATACTATAAGCCACTGGAGTCTCACAACACAGTAATATGGGCTATGCAAGTACTAATCCTATTTTTTAAACAAGAAAAACTGAGGTTCAGAGATTGTTATTTTCTAAGGAGGTGAAAGATAATCCTAGGACCAACATTCATATCTTGTGTTATTTAGGCCATTACTCTGTTACTTTACACTGCCTATTAAGACCTTTATCTATGGTATATTATATTTAAAAATGTTCACTTTCTCTAAGATTTTATATGCTTACCTCATGCACAGAGAACATTCAAAATCTGATACATCTATTAATTCTTCTGGAATGTCACCATAAGCAAATGAAAACATACAGACTTCACTGGGATTTTCTATTCAAACAAACACAAATAGGGGTTTCTTCTTTAGGAAAAAGTTTAAAGGTCACTGTATAAATAAATTTATATTGTATGAGAGTAAAATACAATTTTTACCTCCTTGCTTTTTAAGTTTATTTCTTCCATCTTCATTTACAATCATATCCTGTTCTAAGAGAGACAACTTTCTTTTCAGCAGAACACCTTTTTCCTGAGCAGAGAGTAAAGGCTCCGAGGATACCCTTTTCAGACAGTCCTCTCTGGCAGGAATTTCCATGGAATTTATGGCCTGTGTGGACTGAGCACGGCTTAAGCTTCCTTTAACAGCCTCTGAAGGGTCCTCTGGCACCTCTTCAGTCTATACAAACACAAGAAAAAAATGCAAGCCTGTTTTTCACTATGCTTTACTCCTCTCACTAAGCATCAAACTGCCATGAAATGCCATAGCCTGCCAATATTCATATTTATGTTCACTTAACAGCATTCACTTTTAATTTCAAAACCCTAGTGTTTTTTTTTGACAGAGCCCTAGATATCAGGCCAACTTCTGTAATAATGAGGTTTGAAATAATCATGCTAACATAGTTGTTCATACACTGAATAAACTAAAATAAATATAATGTTCTACACATTCTAAGGGACTAAAAGCGTTCTGACACTTAAGTGACGTAACACTGTCATTAATGAGCAACTATTTTACATACAACGAAAGACTATAGACAAACTCTTGTTAAGACAATTAGGCAGGTTATAAGTACTTAAGTACGTCCTAATGGTTGGAACTAGTAAAGATTCTAATTTGTAAAGAAATAGATATTCCAAATCATGATGATCTCACTCCTCACCTGCTTTGAGCTAAGCTCGCGGGGAGAGTGGCACTCATTCATGATGGATGGGAAACTGAAGGGTTTGCTTTTAATACACGGTAACGAACTCCAGGATGATTCCTTCAGGCCTTCTTTTAAGTTTTCAGGTGATAGTAAGTCACATAAAATCTGTATAAGTATAAAAATAATGAAAAATACACAGTATCTGGTTAGGAGTAACAATTTAAATGTATCCAATATTTAGGAATTTTTAGAAAGTTTGTAGCAGACATTATTTTTGACTATCAGGAGAGGAACAACAATATAAAGTCTTATGAAACCAATATGGGCCTCAAGGGGGTCAAATCAGACCCTTTCAAAAACAATTCAGAATTCTGAGAAATATGGAGTGACCTGAGAAGGTACCCAAGATAGTCTCGCTTTTTAACCTAGAAATTATAAAGAGAAGAGTTCCTGAGAAGTAGAAAATATGTACCTCTAAATATTACTGAGCCCTACTCTGTCAAAACTGCGTATGGTTCACACCAGTGTGTACTTTCAGGTTGGACTAGAGTGTTGGAATGTTTATATGAACTAAAGAATTTGTGTGTTGAACTATAAAATTCTAAAATTCCTGGTATTTACATCATATTTAGTTTATTGCTGAACAACTAACCTCTGTGGCAGCACTTGGTAGGGAGCACTTAATAGCAGCTTCCTCATGATAGCCAGGAATTAAACAGGGTGACAGTCATACAATCAAAACTTTGGGCGCTTGTGTAAGAAATCTATCTAAAATTCTCAAAGAAACTGAAAGTGAAGCTGGGCATGGTAGTGCACACCTGTAATCCCAGCGTGTGGAAGGCTGAGGCGGAAGAATCACTCAAGAGTCCAAGGCCAGTCTGAACTATATAGTGAGACATTGTCTCAGAAAACATACAGGGATTTGATTTGTTTCCCTTGGCATCCACTAAGCTGTGTTCATGTCTACATCAGAACATTTCTTAAAGTCCATTTTTGGAGGTTCAGTTTTTCAGCTGTACCTTCTCTCCAATAGACAGAAATCAGAATAATCTACAAGTTAGTACATGAAAATATAAACTGTGTAAATAAAAATATGCATCCTTAATAGATGCACAAGCTATATCCACAAGTAAATAAATATTTAGGGCCTGGAATGTAGCTCAGTGGTAAAACACCTAGTATGAGTGAAGCTTGATCCTCAGTACCACAGAAGATAAAGACAGAAATAAAGTAGTATTTAAAAGCTGCAAGTCTTCTTACATTTTCTTTAGTTTAAAAAGTATTAAACACGCACCAGCCCTGAACAACTCCACACCTAGGTATTTGCCAAATAGGTGTAAAAAGGTGTTTATGAAATGACTTGTAGAAGAATGTTGATAATAGTCTCCTTCATTGCAATAACAAAACACAAAAAAACTGGGAACAATCCAAACACTACTGCTAAATACTATAAACTGATGTGCCATTTTACAGACTCCTGGGTCATTAATAGGCAAGAGAAAAATTCCTGGCTGTATCACGAAAACAGTAAGTTGAGATAAAAAGAAAGCCAGAGGACGCATGTATGACTCCAGTCATATGAAGTGTCAGAATAAGTCAAACTCCACTATGGTGACAGAAGTCTGAATAGTATACCTAACAGCACAGAATGGAGTAGTTACTGGTAAGAAGATGATGGGGTGTTCTAGAGCGGTGGACCTAGTCCCTGTTTTGATGGAGTGCTAACACATTGCTGTGTACATTTCTTAAAATGCATATATAAATTTTTATTAAACTGTAAAATTCATGTACTTTATTATTAAATAAATACATGGTGGTATATATATTTATATATGTGCATACACCACAATTTTAAAAGACTATATTAGAGAAAAAATACTTTAAAGTATCATTTCTTTTGCATTTATTTAATTTTACTAACCAGCTAACAGTTACAATAATATGAAGATGCCCAGTAGCACAGAAAATGCAAAACTATAAACTCATTAAAAGTTTACCATCTCACCAAGAAGATAATGCTAACATCCAGGACAGTCAGAAAAGGACAACACGAAACAATTTTTGGCTAAAACAGTAAGTAGAAGGTATATGTACATAAACCTCTGAGAGAGTGTGCCAGTTAGTGGATTAAGGGAGGTGGCATCTGTGAAAACACCTAAATTCTCATACCTTAGAGACCATGAAGATCTCCTAAAATGCTTTAAAACCACTGCCCCAACTCCAGGGAACAGAATAACCTGTTCTGATTCCAAAAACCTGTGGTGGATGGTATTGAAAACCATCTGACTTGGTTCCAAAAACCTATGGTGGATGGTATTGAAAACCAGGTTAAATAACCCTAAGTTATTGCAGGCTGATCAGGCCTGCAATCTCTCAAGCGAGTGGACGGCTAAGGCTTAAATAAATGAGACAGTGGAAATGATTTCAGGGTTTCCAGGAGGGACTCTCTCACAGCCTCAATACTCTCTGTTTAGACTTCCAAAGACTCCCTGATGGCCATATTTATTTGGTTTTCAAACAAAGGAAGAGGAGACTCAAGAAAACGTGGGGTCTCACAGAACCTTGAGAGAATTTTCCCAAGTAGTAAATTATGTCAATCAGAAGAACTACCTTATCTTCAGGTTGGTATTTATTGTAGGAGCGTGAAGCCTGCTGCTGCAGTCTCCTGTGGCTAACTGGTTGGAGCCAGATGCCCCCAGCTGTGGTCTTGTCAGAAAGGCACCTGAGCTTCAGACAACTCACAGGTAAATGCAGAAAGTCAATTCGTTAATATGAAATCCTGCTCAGAGCCACTTTGTAGTGGTCTCCAACAGATCAGGGGTCTAGGAATCTTCATGTTTAAGAGCCACCCTGGACGATTCTTCTAAAAAGCCACTCTTAGGTAAACATGTGGTCTTTTGAGAATACTGGGAGCATTATGATTGGGAGTCTGAGTGTGTACTAGGGAATATACTTCTCAAAGAATTTTTCAAAGACCTTTTTCCTTTCAGATGCTCTGTGAATAAATGCGACAAGAGCTAGCATTTCTTAAAACCATGGCAAATTAAAATTGCTGGTAAATCCTGAAGAAACTTTTTTAACCTTGTTTAACCAAAATCTCCTCCAAAGTCAGGGAACCAATGCTTTTCTCTTCCTCCTCCCTTCTTTCCTGCTTCCCTTCTCTTTTGAAAATTAATAGCTACTAACATAGCACAAAAGGAACTACAGAGAGCGATACATGGAGTATTGAGAAAAGCACAGCGAACAAGGGACCAGGGCAAGATTCACAAGCATTTCGGAAGCCCAGCTTAGAGCTGAAGGGAAAAGCTATCAGGTCCATAAAGATTCCTGAACAGGAACATCCTGCCAGCAATGCTGGGGATGAGTACCTTTTCTCTGAAGTGCTTGGGACCAGAAGTGTTGCTGTTGTGTGTTTTTATGTAGGTTGGGGTATTTGCATCAACATAAAGAGGTATCTTAGGGATAGCAACCAGGTGTAAATACAACATCCATTGCATGTGTATCTTACACACATAGTCTGATAATGTTCAATGTGTATTAGAGGATACCTAAATTAAGTAAAATAAAGTTCCTCTGAATGGAATGTTTTGATTTCATTAAGAATTCAATACACTAAGTGAATGGACCTGAACTCACTTGTCAAATTAACGTAGGGACAGGTGGCATTCACTGAGGGCAGGGGAAACCAGCTAAGGTAGAGTACATTCAGTAACTTAGTCTATTCTGAAACCTCCCACTAGCGCACCTCTGCATTCTGCTCCTGTCGTTGAAAGCTGGATGACAAACCAAGGTACCCAGAGCAGGGAGAAACCCCAGATGTGAACAGACACCATTAAGCACCAGAGTGACCTCAGATAGACTCCAAGACAATTAAGCCTTCACGCCTGGAACTTCATCTAATTAAATGAATCTAATTAAAAACAGAGGTATCATGCAAAGGATCATTTGCAGAACCCCGAATATTATATAGGAAAGAGCTACCCATTTCTCTCCCTACAGGGCCCAAGACCACACTACAGAGGGAGGAGCAGATGAGGGATCACTGGAAAACCACGCCGCCTAAAGGCCTCTTGGCTTTGCCCTCCCTTTCCACTGGTACAACCTGTTGTCTCCCTGGCCTACATCTGCTTTCAATAAATTCCTGCTATCACGATATAACTTTGATGCTTGCTTTAATTCTTTGTTGGCAACACCAGGAACCTACCCTCAGACAGTAAAAAAACTGTCCAATTACTCCCTACTTACATTCCTTTATAAACTTTCTAATTAGCATTTTTTAAAAAGACCCGGGTCTGAGCCTTGCCTTGAACTGTTACAGTTGGTAAAAAATGATTACCTTTTCTACTTGGAGCTTTGCAGGTGCAAAATCTTCATCAAGGGCTAAGCACTGAAGAAAGAGTTGTAAGGCGTCACCTAAAAAGCCAGCATCCTGGAGTACTTTCCCTTTCCTGAAGTAGACCTTCAACAAAAGCACACACACAACCTTTACAGAACTGCTGAAGAAAATCATGATCAAGTAAGGAAAATAAAGTGCTCACAAATGCTGATTCCAAAACTCCATGACACCAAAGAGGCCAAAGCCTATTAGAGCTTTACAGACACACTACCCTGAACGAGCACTAATGAATCCCTGGGGAAGTGAGAATCAAAAAATGGCTTCATCAAAGTTCATGGCAAGTTAGAGCTTGTCAAGACCAGAAATACCATGTTCCCCGCTTCTTAACTGCTTAAAAATTTGAAGGGAAAGAGAAAATAATATGCAAAATTATACTGACTTTAAATTGTATTGATTACAATTTAAAAAATTAAAATATGAAAAAGACATTCACCATAATATCAGGACTTTATGGTAAATGCACTCCAGTTCATTAGGGAATGTATCTTTGGCAAAATATCCCTTGGGAAAATATTTATAGACATAAGATGCTTTTCATAAATCCTTTTCTTTTTCTCCTCATAATGAGTTCAGCAAGTTATATGGCAAAAGTTGAAATCCTACTAATTATCATGGAGAAACCAAAAATTTGCTTTGAGGGGCAGTCCAACACAGTGTCAACTGGTAAGCTTTCAATAGACCTTCATTCTGTGATTAGAGTGAAAGAAGTTTTATAACCCATAGAGTTATCAGTATTAAAAAACCTCAGAGGAACCTAAACAAAGTTCAAGTCAAGTAGTTACTTTCAGCTATCATTGAAATGGCTGGATCGGTATTTCCAATTATACAACTTCAACAGTAAGTTGAAAGAATTCATTCCTTCTCAACAGTCTTAAACCTTCCACACCCACCAATGCCCTCTTATATATTTGCTTTGTACTAACCACTCATGTCATTATGGGATTTCTGTAGGGTTTTCCTCACTGACATATACTTTTTAGACCATCTTTCTACTGTTCTCAAAGACATAATTTTGAATGTAGGGGAAAAAGTCACATAAAACTGTAACCTCTAGCTTCAAGAACATGTACAGGAGACAGACGGATTTACTTTCACAATTTGATACAAAGGAGAATTAGTAGACTATCTTTACAAACCAGAGGAGCAAGGCAACTTTCTTTGCCCGCATCTGCTGTATACATTCGTGGGGGTCACCTCACTGCAGTTTCAAAGCCTCAAACATTTGCTAGCCTCAGGACATAGCTCTTTCCATTAACAGGTCTTCTTCAGTGAAGTCCATTTGGAACCCACCTTCACAACATAGTAAGTTGTACTTCTTTGTAAAAATTCTGTATCATGAATTCAGCTTGTTCTTTGGTTATGGATCAAAAGTATGTTTTAATAATTTAAAAAACTAATCAGATGACATTATCCACTCAAAATATCGATCCTAGATTTCTAGAATGCTATATATGTTATTTAAGCCAACTATCCATTTTGTTAAAACCTGTAACCATACCCTAAGTTCCCTATAGCTGATATCTTAAAATTTATGCCATTTATAGACAGTAATTTTACCTCAGGCCAATGTGGAAGTTGAAAGAGAACTGCATTTAAATCTTCAATGGCTGCTTTAAATTCCTGAAGACCAGCATAAGATTCTGCTCGGTAAATTTTCAGAGTCAGGTCTCTGGGCTCTGAAATAATATTTTGCAAGGATACAATTATTTTAGAAAGACTATATATAACCCACAAAACATTCTCATACTAGGTTAAGAAATGAGTAGTGATTCCATAGTTAACAGCCAAATTAGAGTTCATAAACTAAGTACAGACAACCCTTTTACATGTTGAATCTTACCTAGAAGTTATATCATTATCATAAGCAGAATATTTTACTGGAGGGAACTATCGTTTTTAAGAATACTGGAAATATATTTGTAATATGAATACTCCTAAGGTATATTTTAAAAAGAGTAGCCTATAAAGATTTTAAAGCCATGTTTTATATGTTTAGAAGACATGCCAGTTTCTCAAGGTAAAGTCTTATATTTTTAGAAGAAGACATGCCAGTTTTTCAAGGTAAACATTATATTTTATATCCTAATTTCTAACTCTTACAAAAATGGCCTCTGTTGACATGGAAATCTCATAGTGACAACGGACTACCAAGGCTCAATCTTGTAAGGGTATATGGTTCTGAGTCCCAAGGAAATAGGCTGATTAGTCAGCTTCTAAGAGGTCAAAAATTTAATTCCTGCTTTTAGCATGAATGGCATTAGATTATCTCAAATATATTTATTTTCAAATACTCTTAGGAAAAAAGCTCAGTTGTTAATTTCCTCTTCCTCTGTACCTGAGAAACTAAATAACTGGCCAATGACATCAAAAATTTCAGATACTTAGTTGGTTCAATTATATTGCTGTAGTCAATTTCAAAAGGTATACTGGTCCTAACACTGAAATCTAATAAAAAAGTTAATTTTCAGTATAACTACATATGATATTAACTTCAATCTTCTCTTAAAGTTGTTTAGCTTCAAAGCTTTCAAAAAACTTATGTTTATAAAGCACAGCATTCATTGTAACGAGGGCATAAAGACCCTTAATGTCTCTAAAAATAAACTGAATAAAACTCACTAGTGCAGTAGTTTTTAAATGACTGGTTTTCTACAGAAAACTCTGGCTTTATCTATAAATTAATTATCAGCTGCTGGTGCCTGAGAACTGGAATTATAATATTTGCTCAATTTTTATATCACTGAAATGTTTTAAAAGAATGCAATTCATTTCATGAGAATATTTTACTTCCTCAGTAAAGACATGCTAGAATATTGTCTTTTGTTTCTTAAATTGAAAATTGTTATTTCTGAACAAAACACATAAAAACGAAAAGTTTGACAAATAATGAGTAATTAAAGCGTTCCTACCACACAGCTAGAGCCTGGAGGTGCTCAAAACTATCTTACATTATTCCTGCCTTTAAGAAGCTTACAATCTAGCTAAGGATTTTATGTGACTATGAAATAGCATCATGTAACACTGATTTGTCAAGCACAACTGGACATCTGAAAACACAGTGGGACATGAACATAGTCAAAGAGTGAGTAGTATCCATAAATGGGCATCTGAGATGAATACATGTTTCTCAGATGAATACAAATGGCAAGTAAATACATGAAAAAATGTTCAACATCACTGGTCATTCAAGAGACGCAAATTAAAACAACACTGAGATCCTATCTCAGCCCAGAAAGAATGGCTATCATCAAAAAAATCAACCAGTAACAAATGCTAGAGAGGCTGTGGGGAAAAAGAAACCTTTCTCCATGGTTGATGTGAGTGTAGACTCATGCAACCACTATGAAAATCAGTGTGGAGATTCCTCAAAATACTAGGACTAGAAGTCCCATTCAACCCAGCTATTCCCCTTCTGGGTATCTCCCCAGAAGAATTTAAAACATCATACCACAGTGATATATGTGCATCCGTGTTTATGGCAGCATAATTTGTAATAGCTAAATCTCGGAGACAACACAAATACCAATCAACTGAGGAATGGATAAAAAAGATGTGTTTTTTTATATTGGAGTACTACTTGGCCATAAAGAAGGATAAATTGGAGACTTTTATAGGTAAGTGGATGCAACTCAAGACTATATTCATAAGTGAGATAAATCAGACCCGTATGTGTAAACCACTGTGAGAAACTGAACAAGTAAATAAGACTGAAAATGTACAATAAATACTGTGAATTGGGAAGAAAGTATTCAAAAGAAAAGACAAACTGTGATGGAAAGGGTACAGAAAGAAAGAGGGAAAGAGAAAAGTATATTTATACACAAGATAATTAAGATGGCTATACACTGAGAAGAAAGGTTTGTGCTAGTGTTCTTTGGACAAGACATAATGCCTGTACCTTGTACCCTGAGTAGCTACTGCGGAGACAGCAGTGTGCGGAGTGTCGGTTAGGGAACTCTTTCATTGTCATTTTTGGTTTGGGTTTTTTTGGGTACCGGAAGTCAGACTCAGGACCCTGTGCTCACCAGGCAGGCGCCGGGCTGCTGAGCTATGTCCCTGCTCCTTTCTTTCTCTTTAAAATAAAAAATATGGAAAAAAAAAAAAAGAATTTGTGGTAAAACTTCAGCACTAGGACTCTGCGGCAGCAATGCAGTTTTCCACCCTCAGCTCAAGGGCTTCAGCCACATCCCTGAGACACAGGCCCCGCTGTGGAAAGGGAGTTCACCGTGGAAATGAGCAGCCCTACCTGCTCTCTACCCGACTGACCCTTATTTCAGTAAGTTTTCTTCCTGCAGAAAGCTAGTGCTCTTCTACAAGTGGCACAGTGCGCATTCGAAGTGCTGAATACCCATCTTTTTCTGTGCCTTTACTGGTCAGTCACCTCTACGGGGCAGCACTGAAAGAAGTGCCTGAGAAGATCTATCTTTGGGAAAAAAGTCACCTTGGAAAGGAAATTAATTTATAAAATCCACAAATATGCTAATTTACCCTGATTTAATCACTGCACAATATAGATATCAAAATATCACAATGTACTTTATCAACATGTCAACTATTAAATACAGCAGAAAGAACGTGTTCTTCATTACAACCCAAGTAGAAAAGGGGCTTTCTTCTCTCCACAGAAACATTCAAGCCACTGATGCCTTTTAAAGACTGTCCCTAAAAGTCAGTACTGGGGTCAAAAGAGAAGACGCACACCCTACAATGAGATGAAAAGAAAGTCAGATTTTCAAACACCTACTCAACTCCTTACAGGTAAGTCTTCCCTGAAAATTTCAAACTTGAATGGAATAATTACCCTGAATGACTCTATTAGAAAAATATACTAGTTTCAAAAGAGATCAAGGCCCACCCCATGTATTTCAAACCCTTAATTCTGAAAAGGAGCCGAATGTACTAAGTGAGGTCCTTTAGATAATCTAAGCATACAGCGTATCTGCTTCCCACAGAAACTTGGAAGGTGACCGGAACAAAGCAGTCAGCCCCAGCTACATCATTAAGTCAAGTTTGAATCAATATTCACTCCCTGTCTCTACCTGACCTTGAGAGTCGTGGTGTGCACAATTCCCTTGGCTGCCCAGGACAGCAGGGAGGATTGGCTTGGCTCACTAAGACAGGGACCTCTGTGCCTAGCTACAGCAGCAAGTGCCTGGCACACTGGACACTTCATTTGTTGAAACAGTGAAAAAATACAAAGATGACTGGTTTGAGCTGTGTCACGCCTTCCTTTCCTCACAGATCCCCTTCCTCGTCATACTGTTCCTTACCCAGTGCTTCCCTTTGGATAGCTTTTTTCAGATAACTTTTCTATCCAACAATGTTCAGCTCATCAGTCTCCTTCCAAGATGCTTGCACTGGCGTCTAGCTGGACAAAATGCACTCCACAGACCCAGACTCCACAGACCCAGAGGGTGCGCCTTCATGTCAGCGTGCCTAGCTTCAACGCGGGCCTGTTCACTTACTGTGTGTTGGGGAAGTCACAAGTCGTCCTTAAGTTTCCTCAGTTATAAAGTCAAAGAGTTTTTACATTTTTATTTTTAAGAAATACCACTTGCCAGGTTCTGTTCTAAATGATTTATACTCTTCAAAACAATCCTAGGTGGTAAGGAAATCTCCGAGAGCTCAGATAGTTTGCCTGGGTGAGCTGCTCAGGCGCAGATTTAAGATTTTAACTGCAGAGCTCTTGCTGTTTGCTTCTCTGCTAGGTTAACAATAGCATCTACCCTCAAGGTTACTTCATAAAGTAAGTTCAAGTCTGTAAAGTACTTAGAACATCGCTTGGGACACCAAAAACACTATTCGTTTGCTTCCTATCAAGGTATTCTCAAATCCCATCTCAACGTGTCCTGAACAAAGGGCCACTCACTAAAATCTGACACCCTTAAGCGCCTCAGGTCACGTTCCCTCTTGGTCTTGTTAGAGTCAGTATTGTTATTCCTAAATCATTAAGCAAACAGAACTCAGCTCATCTCCAGAAACTGGCCTTCTCCTGTGCAGGGCGTCTTTTGAGGCCAAAGTGAGAGCTTCCAGTCATGGTTTTCTATCACAGCTCCCCAGCTCTAGGCCAGTCAGTAGGAGGAAAGTTGTTCTTTAGCTCTTGCTTGTGAATTTTTTTTTCCAGACTGCAAAAGTTCTAAAATGTCTACTCATATAATTGAAAATTATGGGACATAAACAATTAAAAATCATCCTTGTCCAATCACAAAGAAATAACTAGTGTTAGTACTATCAAAAGATACAATTATCACTACTAGTTTAAATATCTACTTTGTTTTTATTTGCAAAACTAGAATTAGGAAATAAACAATTCTATAAAATATTCTGATGGACTAAATACAGAAAAGAGCTAAGGAACTTAGAAAACGAGATAAAAAGATGACAGTTGATTAAAGTTACTTTCCTCATAGGGTTAAAAGAGAAAGGGCTTTTTTATACAGATCAGGTGACAAATTTTCTGGTTTTTTGGATTATATGGCATGTACTACAAGGGACTCCATGTAGGTTTGGTCTGGTCTACTGTGACTTAGGGAGGCTGGTTCCAACCCATAAAATTCGTTCAATAGTACATAGCCTGTACTGTGTGTGTGTGTGTGCGTGCGTGCGCGTATATTACATCTGTGGTATTTTTATTAAATATACTATCTATAACTATCACTAGGTCACACGACTTTAATGGCTACGAAAAAGTCTACTATATATACAGTCCACTCAAAAATTCCCTATTCTGCAAGTAAGTTGCCTTCAATGTTTTGCTAACAGAAAAAGTACAAATATACAAAAATGTCAACACATTTCTGCTTTTATAAGAACTTCATTTCATACTTCAGCTAGCTACTTTTGTTTACTAGAAAAATACAAGTGAAAAGTAGCATTATTTTAGCACTTATTTCCTTAGCAAGTTTGACCTTTAAAACCATACATAGTCACACCATACATAAGAGCATTCCCAAAAAGTGTAATAGACAAGGTATGTAAATGGCTCCAGCATACCACCTACATTTATATAGTAAGCACACTGTATTCGGAAAATGAAACAGTAAAATTGAAACATTTCTCAGAATGCATCTCCATCATTAAATGATGTTTTACCATGTTTATTAGGTATCTGGGTCGAATCTTTCCAAAAAGCCCTATTCATACCCTTTTATTCTTTTGAGTACCTTATTATACGAAGCTATCAAAATTTCCAGTGGTCAAGCAAAATGTCAACTTTTGCTTCGATTACTTAAGTTCAGCATGGGGGAACTTAGTTGTAATGCATAATATGAAAGATGCTAACTGATGTCATTAATGATTAAAAATATCCAAGAATAGCACTTTGACACACTGGATTCAAAAATCTGAAATCTGATCCCCTTTGGGGAATTTATCTAATGCTTTAAATCTTAGCCTCCTTCCCTTTAAAATATTCGTCTATAAAACACATCTTAAAACGGTTGATAGGGCTGAATAAAATAATTCATACGAACAGGTAACAGACTATCTGGTACACAACTATTACCAATAACAGTAGTTGATAACATTGTGAATATTTCAGAACACGTTCATTTAAAAAATTAGTTTAGCTCTTCAAGGGAGGCACACGAGGGTACATTCTATGTTGTTGGTTTCCCTCAGTAACATTAGGCGAGGTGGGAAACATTTCTAGAGATCAGAGGTGCAGCTGAACCATCCGGCCAAAGCAAGAGGACAAAAGACCAACACTATCTACGCCAAGCGGGGGAGTGTCAAACAGAAGTGACTGTCTTGCATTTTAAAGTTCTCCGGAGTTACTCATTTTCTACAATAATACGTAATTCAAAGATTGCAAAATGTCTTTAAAATACTATAAAAATTTGTCTCACTTTATTTATTTTCAAACTACTTAGAAATACTCAAATACAAAAGCAATGCTGAATGAAGTTAATGTATAAATAGAAATATAACTAAGTTTTGGTATATTGGACATTATTTGATGAATAAAAACAGGTAAAATGAAAATTATTATCTTTAAACAGGGCATGTCATAGTTATTTATGACACGTTTGTTCATCTTCTACACTTCAGTAAGAATATGGCTTCATAACTGATCTTTTTAGTAACTCTGAGGCACTGCAAAGACCCTTAAAGCACTTCATGAATTAAAGAAACAAATCGGAGATATACTGCATAAAAGCTCATTTAATTAGAAGTCATTTAAGCAACAAACCCTGGTTGTTTATCTTTTTTTTTTTTTTAGTTTTTCAATTGATACCAATGTGCTGCGATTACAGAAGAAAAAAGTATGAACTGTGTAAAGGCAGGGATTTTGTTTTGCTCATGCCTCCATTTCCAGAACCTAAAACAATGCCTGGCGCAGTCGGTATTAGGTAAATACTTGATGAGTAATAAGAACACTTAAGGTTTCTATGGTAATTTTTTTAATCCACTTCATGCTCAGAAGCAATAGCTGCTTTTAGTTCTAACCTGGTTGCTCAATTGCCTTAATAAAAGCCACCTTAAATTCTTGGGGGTTTTCTAATGCCTGAATTATGGATACCAATATCTTCCTGTTAACTCACGTGATCTTTTATAAGGATAAATTAAAAGAGTGGAAGTGAAAGTATTTTGTGAGCTATAAAGCACCACATAACTCAACGTTTCAAGTCCTTTGCAGAGCCAGGAACATAAACAAGCTACTGATTCATTAAATTCACGTATCTTCATTGTAACCCACTGCGCTGCCGGACATATTAAAAACCCTTTATATTTTTCTTAAATGGATTTAATATCTACCTCTAATTGGACTAATCTTTTTCTAATTACAGTTTTGCAGGAGCTATAGGTCACTGACATACCCTAAAACTCTTAACTGCTAATTAACATGTGTGAACTAGAATCCATATTTAACTTTTATTCTAGTAATATTAAGGCGGTAGAGAAAAAAGAATAGGAATTAAAAACCACAAGGTTTAGATTCAGCTAAGTCATCTTCTAGCCATAACACAATGGTTATATTTTTAAAATATTTTAATATGTTCCAGGAATTTACCAACATAGTTTTTTAAGTACTTTCCATGTTTAACTCATTTAGATCTCCCAGTGACCTATGAAGCAGAGCCTATGTGCACTTTTCAGATAAGGAGACCAGAACACAGGCTGGGTCATAGGCCCGAAGTCCGGGCGACAGAGGGCTGCACTGGTTTCCTCCCCAGGGGGTCTGCGTCCAGGATGCAGAGTGTGAGTCCTAGGCCGTCACTGTATCTCCGTGACTAATGGTCTCTGTTATCTTCCAGAGGACAACAGGACTTTACCAGATTGTCTCTGAGTATCAACTGACACAGGTAACATAAAGTACTGGGGAACAGTTTTCAAAGAGTACACAATTAGTACAAAAAACAATTCCCTTCCCCAAATAGTTTAAATTTAAAATATCACCCCATCATAACTTTTATTAGTATTATTATTACTACTAAAATCAGTTCAAACTGTAAATGATACAACTGTCTTTTTTGGGAAAGAAGGGTGAACAGAGGAGGGAAGGAAGTCAGGGTAAAAACTCATCAAGACCAAAAAAAGGTGCATTTCATACTGGGATCATTTTCAATAGACTCGAGTATAAAGAATCAATGCAGAAAAGACTTTTACATAATACCCTTGAATACTAAAAAGAAAGTTATGAAACATCTGAGAGTTAATACCAAAAGATCAATGGATTAAATGTTATCTAAATATATTTCAATGCAACAGAAACTTATGTAATCTCAATGGGAACTTCTGGTTTTGGCAAAGGTTTTCAAGCTTTCCTCTTCTGTTGACAGAGATAAGTTTGAATATGTGTGGGCTAACTGTAAATGAGGTTTTTCTTTTCTAGCTAATAGTATTCGTTTCATTATAAGATACATATGAAGAAATTATAGTGAAGATCTTTTCCATTATTAAAAGCAGTGTCATTCATAATTAAAACTGTACAACTGTATAAATACATTTCAAATGCCTATCTAGCTATCTTGCTAACACCAAAAAGTGTTAAATAAAAAAAGTATACAAATAAATTTATGACTTCGTTATCTAACATTTTTATTTATGCTCATAAATTATGGTTTTATTTGTCTGCAGTTCTGAGCACTGCTGGGCAAGTTCTCTACCACTGAGCTGTATACTCACCCTTTGTGTTCATAAATTACGAAGCATATAAATCTGCCCTTTACGAACTTCAGTTTGCTTAGCTCTACATTTTTCTACTACATGCTAAGAATCCAAAAGGTTTAAAAAAAACAAAAACACTTGGCTTCATGAGTGTCACTGTGACACACTTTAAAGTATGGAATTAATGATTTTTTTTGAAAGACCTACAAATGAAGAAAAAAAATAAGCTACTGAGGTGAAACTCAAGAGATGAAAAAATAAAATTAACTTAGTGTGCAAAATGCACATGTGCAGTCTACCCAAGAGAGAGGACAGTCAATCTTTCAGAGCCTTTTTCTGCTAAAAAATAACACCCTTAATGCAAGGTCTAAAATCATCCTTAAAATATTGGTCACTGAATGGAATTTAACTGTAAAATTGCTCACTTGTTCTTCCATGGCTTAGGCAGCACCTGAATCACCTAATTTAAAGCAAGGTCAAATAAATACGTGTATTGAAGTTAATACCTAATAGTGCTGTTAGTTAAGTTTTATTCTCTTATTAAGTACCACTGACCAACAAAAAAGTCCTTGGAAATGGATGCTAATACTTTTCTTGGATGAACTGTCAAGGCTGGATGAGCCTTGGGCCAACATGTAGGAGAACCCGCAGTGTATACATAGCGCCTTGTAGAAGAAAACCAGCTGTGACACTGATGTCCTGACTTGTGCTTCCTCATTCTGTAGAGACCCTGGCCAGGTACTGAGTGACCCGTACACTCAAGTTCAGCTCCCCACTCTGACTTTCTGTACCCAGGCAGCTGGAGTCATCTGCGCCAGAATTTTGGATAGCAAATAGTTTCATTTTGTTCTGGGTCTATAGTTCTATTTTGTAACTGCCTACTTCCGAAGAAATATGTACATATGTCAGGTTTGTAATTTGAACTCTAAAGGTATTAACTCAAAACACTGTCACTAGTTCAGCATGACTAAGCACTCAAGGCCCAAAATATACTTTGAATTACTGTTTGACCTAGTAACAGATACTGTATTTAGATATCTACTCATTTTCACGAGGATGTCTCCCTTAAGTACTTATTTCATGACAATACAGAAGCACTACAGTCTTCAAATGTGCTTAACAAAGATTTATAAGCAGTGACACTACCGACATTTTGGGCCTGATAATTCCGTGTCGTTGGAGCTGTCTTGTACCTTGTGGGATGTTTTGGCAGCACCCTGGCCAAGGCACTAGATGTCGGTACCAGCACCACCCCTTTCAGGGAAGGAAATTGTTTCAGATATTGTTTCAGACAACGTCCCCTGAGAGGGGGAATGAAATCCCCCTCTTGGTAGAAAGCTGACTTAAAGAACTCTTCACTTTACCTAAATCTGACATTTCTTTCCTTCGCATCCTAAGCCATTTTAAGAAAAGTGCTAAGGGAGGTTAGGAGGCCAAAGCTGCTGCTGCTTGGAGAAAAAATCAAGAAGACCTAAAAAAACTTTCCATGCTTAAGGGGCATAAGAGGTAAGAAAGAAAAAGAAAAAAAAAGTGCAGCACAAAGTCTACCTCGGCATTTTGCAAAAGTAGGTTCATTTGAAAGTAAGCACAAACGTCTACACTGAAGTATGGTCTGGAACAGGCAGGCTGAAACTTCCCAGAGGAACCAACACTGCTGGCATTTTTGGGCGAGGGCTGAACACGCTGGGACGGCTCTAACGCCTGCTCCAGCCCAGCCGCCTGGCCTCCAGGTGCGGGTTGCCCGCGCCGAGCTCCCGCCACGCCCACCGAACGTCACTCGTTACACAACGCCCCCCCCCCCGCTTATGCAATTCCGCCCTCCCGCGGCTTCCAATTGCCCCGGTGACTTTTGTGCGACAGGGAGGTAAAAGCTGTTCGCAGGGTCTCGGCTGGGGACCCTGTTCCCGCCCGGGCTGCCGTCCTCCGGGCCGCACCGGAGTTGCCCATCACTGAGAAACGCGCGGCAGGAAGCCCGGCCCGCGCGCGCTCGCCCGGCTCCCGCCCATCCCGCGCCCGGGCGGCCTCGCTCCGGGTCCCCCGCCGGCCGCGCGCGCGCCCGCCGCGGCCGAGGGAACCCCGCGCCCCTCCCCACGCCGCGTCACCGGCGGCTCCGAGGGCGATCCCCATTGTGACCGAAGCATCCCGGGGTGCCGCCCCCTCCCACCACCCGGCCCGGCCGCGGGGAACGAGGGTGGGGCCGGGCCGCCCATGCCGCATCCCCGCGTCACCTGCTCTCAGCGCCTCGCAGGCGGCGGCCAGGGCCTCCCGGTAGCGGCCCTGGAGCAGCAGCTCCCCGAGCCGGCCGGCCGCCCGCGCCCGTTCGCGCTGGCCTGGGAACCACTTCTCGGCCAGGTGGTTGAGCACGACGCTGGTCCTGAAGTCCGAGGCGGCGAGCGCGGCGGCCAGGGGCGGCGGGCGCGGGTCGGCGGCGGCGTCGGGGGCCCTCGCGGCGGCGGGCGGCAGGCGGTCCCGGCAGAGGCGGCAGCGCGCGCGGAGCTCCCTCCGCAGACAGCGGCGGCAGTAGCTGTGGCCGCAGGGCACGGTCACTGGCTCGCTCAGGAAGCCGCGGCAGCCCAGGCAGCTAAGCAGCCCTCCGGCGCCCGCGGCCGGGGCCGCGCTCCAGCCCAGCCCGTGGCGGAGCCGGTAGCTGAACACCAGGCAGTCCACCAGCGCGCCCAGCCGCTCGGGCCTGGCCGGGGCCCCGCGGCGCAGCGCCGCCGCGAACGCCTCCAGCGCTCCCTTCAGGTGGCCGCCCAGGGCCAGCAGCTCGCCGCGGCGGAGCAGCCGCTCCCAGCGATCCGACTCCGCGGCGGCGCGCTCCAGCCGGTCTCCGCCGCCACCGCCCACTTCCCAGAAGCGGCGCTGGCCCCGCGGCTCGGGGGCCATCGCCTCACGCAGCTCCGGGGTAGCCCTCGCCACGGCCGGGGAAGACGCGGCCCGCGGGGGGCTGCTCCGCCGCCGCCGCCACCGCCCGCCGCCACGGTCCCGGAGTCTCCGGGGCGCGCGGCTCCGCACGCGGCCCGCGAGCAGGGGGGCGTGGCGCGTGGACATGGCGGGGCGGCGCGCGCCCGGGAAGCCCCGAGGGCGGGGCCGGGAGGGGCGGGGCCTCAGGCGCGGGGCGGGCCCGAGGTGGGCCCGCGCCCCGGACCCTCCCGCGCAACGCGCTGTCGGGTCCCGGCTAGCCGGCCACTGCGCCCCGCCCCTTCCCTTCCGACCCCCTCCTGGCAAGGCACGCGAGGTCAGATGACACCCCAGCGGGCACGTAATTGGCTTCTCGGAAAGAGGGCACGGCTTGTTACTGAACAAAGCCCGAAAGCGCCCGGAACTCTCTTTCCCTGTGGCCTCCCCGCGGGACACCGCCCTCCAGCCCTGGCAGTCTCTGGCCTCTGCGGTGGGCGCTGTGCTGCGGAACAGCCCGCCCTGCGAGAAAGAGACCCAGATTGCCTACCCCTCCCGCTCTACCCCACCTCCCCAGGGCGGCGTCCTGCTTGTCAGATGGGCTCTGATTGTCCAGAGGGACGGGAATGCGCAGTGGAGTGACTCTGACCCAGCTCTGGAATCGATCAAGTTTAAACTCAAAAACCCCAACCCTGGGGCGATTCCCTCCGGAGGGCAGAAGATTTTTCCAGGTGCCACGTTAGTGCTGCCTGTCGTGTTTAATTCTCCCTCACCTGGAGAAAGGAAGTCCTTAAGAGTCCTCGGGCACTTTGCACACTGCAAGGACTGCCCAGAGTAAACTAATACCTTGGCATTAAAAAAAAAAAAATGAGAAAGACTTTTCGCCCTGGCAGGTCACAGGGTCTGCAGTTTTGCCGACAGACTAGAAAGAAAATGACTCGGTTTACGTGTAATGGGTTAATTATATAGCCTTTAATCCCGACAGCAAGGAGGGCAAAGCTCTCAGTCGAAAATACAGTGTTTATAGATTTGATTATAGGATACTAGACAATGTAGGAAGTGACTTGCGAAAACTTTTGGTTCTTTTTCAGAAGTTTGGAAACAGCAAGGCAAAGTTACTTGTCCAAAATCACACAGCCAATATAATAGAACAGTTTAGAAAACCTCTAGCCTTCCACTGTCACATTACAACTGCAGAAACATACATAATGTTAAATAAAATGTCATATTTCTTTGAAATATATTACATGAGATTTTCAAAATAAAGGAACTGGTTAGATGGATTATTAACCATATTCTGTCTAAAATGGAGTGACTGATATCCCTGTTTCTGCAAAACAAGGCTCAAAATTTTTGAGTTACATGTATTTTTACTATACAATGAGCAAATTTTGTAACTTCAGAAAAGATACAGATATATTATCTCAAAGGAATTTAGAAAAAAGGTTGACTGAGAAAAAGCCCTGGTTCTTATCCCCTTAGAGTGGTGCAAACTCCTTTATTATTCACAGTGCATCTAAAACAACTTGGAACGACAGCCAAGAAGCAGCTTCTAACCATTTGAAATGCGGAGCTTGGGATCAATTCATGAGTATAACCTTAAATCTAACCCCAACCTGCTAAGTTACTGCCTTTCGTCAACCAGCAAGAAAAATGACTTCAGTCAGATACCCACATACATACCTGAGACTTGAAAATCATAACCGGGATAACTAATATCCATATGCACTGCACATTAACTTTTGTGATACATTCATGTCTTTAGTAGCTTGCAAAATGTACAATAGTAAATATTACATAAATGTGCACAGAATTATATAGGAAGTATAATGAATGAATGAGAATGTATATATTGCTTTTCAAATGTAGTTTAAATCAGGTTTTATTATGGAATTCCCCTAACAGTAAAATGTATGGTTCAGAAAATAACATGAACCATTTGTCCGTTTAAGTCCATTTGTCCTTTGGAGTTTCTTTCCCTAATAAATATGACGAATAGCCTCATCTGATTCTGATGTGAAATAAAATGGCACAATTATGATGATCGGGGGTGGAGGGGACTGGAGGAAGAATCTTGCCCTCTTCTCCTTGGCATTTGTGAATGGTTATAATTCATGTTTGCTGGTTTATACATTTACATAACTTGTTCTCATTTATGTAACTTATTTATGTAAGAGGTTGTGCTGCTACTGTGGCCTTTGTATGCTGCACAGTTTCTGAATTGGGAAGTCTGGGCGTACCAACCGCCGCCCTGTACAGGTCACTCTTCTGTCATTCTGTGCCACCGAAAAGGGATATGCTCTTGGCTGCAACTGCTTCTTAAATTCAAAGGCGAGAGGAATGATCATCTTCATTCATTTTCTAAAATGTAGACTTTGGTCTCTGACTCACAGTGAGCAGGCTGTGATGGAGAAGGGGAAATCCTGCCACACAGCCCGTGTGCCAGGAAGAATGTGATGCTTTCAAGAGCTCTCTTTTTCTTTTTTTTCCCCCTTCAAGCATTACTTGCTTGTGTCATTCTTTGCTAACAAAGTAGTAAAATCACGAGATTTGTGTTTCACTTCGGTTTTTTCGTGTTGTCTACTAAAATAGATCAGTTATGTAAGAGTGAAGAGAAAAGCGTATCTGTTTCCTAATTTGGAAAACGCTTATCACCTGCTTATCCCTCCCACTCGCTGCCACCAGAAGACTTTTCCTGGTATAGTTAGGTAAACTCCTTTTAAAGAATAACAACAGCGCTTTTCTTGTACACAAATTAGCTGAGGATGTATATTTGAACCTCCTTTCTCTCTCTTTTTTTTTTTTTCTTTTTGGGCTATGTTTGACTGCACCATTTATTTCTTTGTGTTCTTACTTAAAAAGAGAGATTAAATGTAAACTTTAAAGAACCAAGCAGGGCTGTGGGTGTAGCTCAGTGGTAAAGTGTACGCTTACTCAAGGCCTGGGTTCAATCTTTAGTACCTATATAAATAAATAAATAAATAGCTCACAAAATCATGTCCACTTCCTGGTTCATTTCAGGTTGGTAACATTTTGGCACATCAAAAACAATGCATCATAAAGTTTCTTATAATTAGCACAAACCTCACAGCATTTCTACACATGATACATGGGTGGCTTTGGAGACCACCCTATCATACTTCTCATTTTATTATGTTTAATAAAATAGCCCTGAGAAGCTGCTTGTTTAATAGAAGCCATACTGCAGAGAGAGTCCTTTGGTGCTGGCTGTATTTATGCCTCTGTGACTGGGAAGAAGTTACCTGGTTTCCTTGAGCCTTCTTTGCCATCTGCACAAAAGGGGGACCAGAACTAACTCTAAGGTGTCTTCTGCTTCTGGCACTAAGCCCCAGCAGTTGGTCTGCACACAATGAGAGGAGACAGAGAGTCTCCCAGGCTCAGCATCACAGCAGTGTGACACCTGATGGAAGTGTAACAGCAAAGGGGGAGGCTGAGAGCGGGAGGGGAGGGTATGAAGGGACACCCTTGGGAGGTTCACACTCAGCCCTGTTCAGAGGGGGAGCAACCGACCCTCAGGACATGACTTTGTGCTGTCACTGGGCAGGGGTTGCCTAAGCCCCGCACACTGCCATGCCCTACCATAAATTCCTAAGAGGCTGGAAGCAAGCCTTTGCAGGGCTGATTATATAATGGGCATTGGCATTTGTGGGGAAGTTTATATAAGATGCTAAAAATACAGTACATGAGTGCTCTAATACAGCTCTAAGTGAAAGCCCTAACGAGGACAACCTGTGTAAGTTAAATAAAGGCAGTCCTCACTAGTATCAACACCAAGTTGCCTGCAGTGACTACTTTGTAGCCAAGTACAATTTGTGACTCAGCACTGAAATATCCTGTTATCCCTATGAGGAATCTGCCAAAGTGCTTAAGAGAGTCACTAAAGGCACCAGTCATAAAAATTATTAATATTCTGAAGAGTATAGAAATACTGTCTAACATTTATTTTATTGGCAGTCCACTTGATAAAATGAATGCATTTCCCAGTATCAAGCTGTTAAAAGAAATAAACATAGGAGAAAGCTCAGACATCAGTGAACAAATGCTAAGGATTGACTACATATGTGGTCCCAGTAGCCTCCCACCTCTTTCCCTGCCCTCTTTCTTCAACACCTACCCTCTGATGTTACCCTCTGATGTTATGTGTAAACAAGTATGGGTGCCTACAGGGCAGGTAGTTCTTTGAGGGGTCTGCAGGATCTCTGCATCTTTTTCCAAGGCACTGTAAAGACATTAGGCCATCATGATTGAATGAGCCCACCCGCAAATTAAAGATGCCACCTAATACTTTTCATTCTTGTTAGTGACAAAAACCCATTCACCATTAACACACTGGGACAATTTACTTTCTCCATTTCTTCTCTGTTATGGGTGGAATATTTGCAGCCTCCAAAAATTCCTATTTTGAAATCTAATTTCCCACATGAGGGTATTAGGAGGAGGTGGAGTTTGGGGGAAGTAATAAGGTCAGGAGGGTGGTGCCCTCGCCAATGGGATTGCTCCTTTAATAAGAGGGAGACTGAAGAGCTAGCTCACACTCCTGTTATGTCAGGAGACAAACAGTTGGCTGTCTGCATTCCAGAAGAGTTTTTAGCAGAACCTGACCATGATCTCAGACTTCCGGCAGCCACAGTCTTGGGAAATTAATCTCTACCAGTTAGCTACCTGGTCTGCAGTACTTTGAAGTAGCAACTAAATGGACAAAGGCAATTCCTTTGTCCTTCATACTTTCCACCTACTCTTCCCGGGAACCCTTTGGGGTCTACTTTGAGAATGTGTAGAATTGACTTTTCTTACTATCTTCCCACCCTGCGGCTCCAACCACCACCCTGGCCCAAACCACTAGCATCCCAGTCCTAAACTTCAAGCACTTTCAGTATTATGCAGGTAAAAGAAATAACTTTGCAAATGGAACAGATACAAAAATTATATTTAGAAAAATATGTATGTATATATGCTTATATTAACTAAGAAAAGTAAATGAAGCCGTAACAATTCAAACAGAGATTCTGGGTTTATTATTAGCTTGAGTTTAAAAGTTTTTATTTTTATTAGTGCGCGTGGGCGTAGTGCTTGTGTGTCTATATTCCCCGTGTGGAGTTGGTACATGTGCATAGCGCGTCTTAACTCCTTTCCCCACTCCGTCCCTCTTTCTTCCTAGTCCCTCCAGCTCTTGATCCCCTTCCCGTCTGAGAAAGATCTATCTCTCTACTTCATGTTATGTACCTTCTATTTTGCTCTTTGTTTACAATTTGGGTTTCTAGCGTAAGAGAAGCCATGTGATATTTAAGCTTGTGTGACTGATCTATTTCACTTAACTTTATAGCCTCAAGGTGCATCTATTTTCTCACAAATGACTCAAGTAAGGTATTTCTTATGCACTATCTTTAAGATTTGAAACTGTTAGCTGGGCATGGTGGTGCATGCCTGAAATCCCAGCCCTCAGAAGGATGAGGCAGGAGGATTGCCTTGAGTTTAAGGCCAGCCTGGGCTACATAGTGAGTACAAGGTCAGCCTGAACTGCACAGTGAGACCTGGTCCCCCCCCAACCGCCACCAAAAAAAAAGGAAGACCAGATTTGAGACTGTTTACTGGGTTTAAATATCTTGGAGTCAACCTCAGCTCTGGTCTTTCACTTCTCATCTGGTCTGTCAAAAGGTCCTTTTGGTGCTGCCTTCAAAGCATCACCAGAATCTGACCCAAGATCATGCTTCCCCTGCCGCCACCCTGACCTCACTGCCACCATCTCTCAGCTGGATTATTACAACAACCTCCACCAGCCACTGCGTCTGCCCTTATAGCCTTACTTCTGTCCTCAACAGAAATCAGAGGTGTCATCTTTGAACATAAACTATGTGCTCCTCTAAACACGGTGTTTCCTTCCCACTCACTCTGAATAAAATCCCATCAGAACTTTGCGTGCTTGCCGCCCCAACCTCTTTGACCTCCATCTCCAGCTCATTTCCCTATTCTTCACTTCTCTCTAAGCATACTGGCCTGTTCAGACCTTTTGTCTGTTCTGTCCCCCTTCCCTCGGGTATTTTTCCAGTAGACACCCTCAACACTACCCTCCTCTTTTTTTTTTTCGAGACTTTCTTAGCATATGTTTCCTCCTCTGTGACCTGCATATGTGACCTACCTGGTCTCCTTATCTCCTTTCCCTTTTTATCTTTAGCACCTTTCACTGAAATGCTGTGTATTTTATTTACATTATCTTGTTTTGCAGGCTCAATTAAAACATTGTTGAATAAAGATTGAGGCAGAGGCCATGGTGCCACATCCAGAAGAAACATGTTAGTTTAGGTGCTCCGTGTGGCAGTTAAACTTGACGGGTTCAACTTGATTGGCTTGGGAGCCCTCTAGAGGATTGATGATGCTACTTCTGAGTGTGTCTGGGTGGGTCATGGAGGTTTGGATACTCTTTCTGGTCCTGGTCCCTGCTTTCTGGGGCTTTTTCCCTGCTCTGCTTTATGGTTGCCATGCATTAAGCAGCTTTGCTACGTGACATCTTCCACCATGATGTTTCTGCCTTGGAGCCAGTTGAACATGGATGGAATCCTCTTAAAACATGAGACAAATTGAACCTCTCTTCCTTTAAGCTGTGTCAGGTATTGTGTACGGCAACGGGAGAGCTGACTAATACACTGTTCTGCTCAGGATGGCTGTGATCACTTACATTTCAAAGAATAGGAATTTACTCAACTTCTTCAGGTCCATACAGAAAGTCCTGCCACTCTCTTCCACCCACTGTTTTGTCTCATTGATACTTCCCATAATCATACAACTTGGTTGTATGACCTTGTTTGTATGTATCTGTCTCCTAGTTTAGAGGATAAGGGCACACAGTGTGATTTTACCTGGAACATTTTCAACCTCTGTGCAAGGTTTAGGAATCTGAACTACTAGGTAAATCATAAAGAATTCAGGGTTGCAATTCATAAAATAATGAGTGACATGTGAGTAAGGTGAATATTTCCACAGTTTTGTCTGAAAGATTAGAGTCTGTTAGTTGGGTGGAGAGAGAATTTGATGAAGAAGGTCAAATACATTAAGTAGGACACCATCTGTGACCTGGGGATACAGATGTTCTGTATCCCCAAATGGTCCATTAATTCAGTGCCAAAATGAAGGAGAACTGGTGACTTCATATCCCAGAAGAGTTCATGTGTTAGCTTCTTGCTACCATTAAAAGTACCTGAGATAATCATCTTGTAAAGAGAAAAGGTGTTTGGGGGCTCAGTTTTGAAGGTTCTAGTTCCTGATAGGTTGGCTGTGTCATACTGGGTCTGTGCCTAGGTAGTACGTCATGACTGCAACATGTGCCAAAGCAAAATTACGCAGCTCATGGACCATAAACAAGAGTAAAAGGAGGAGCCTCGGGTCCCACAGTTCCCTTCAAGGGCATATACCAAGTCGAGTAAATGCCTTCTACCAGGCTCCACTCCCAAAGGTCCACCACTCCAGCAGCCACATCTTTAACAGAGGGGTCTATGGGGAAACCTCAAAATTCATATTATAGCAGTTCCTAGTGAGATGAAAATGTACAGATCAGAGCATCAAGAAAAAGACAAAATGGTAGAACAAGCAACTAGGTCAGTAGAACAAGCAAGTAGAGGAAGTTCACATTGGAGAACAAGCAAGCTGCAGAATGCATTGAGTCAAACATTAGAGATAATTTTCAGTCCGTGTACGTTGTATGCTCTGACCGGCCTTGAGTAGGGCCTTAGACCAGAGGGAAACATGCATATCTCTTTGCCAATTCTGAAGTAGCTAGATGAGTGATATTCTTTCAAATTTTAGTAAAATCAAGTAAGTGACAAAATGAATTCTTTCATCTAACGTGGAACACTAATGTCTCAGGTTTTTCAGACTGTTACAACAAAAAATACCTTAGATATCTGGGTGATTATAAACAGCAGAGATTTATTGCTCACTTTTCTAGAAGTTGGGAAGTCCGAATTCAAAGTGTTATCAGACTTGATGTCTGGAGAGGACTCTCTCTTTATACGTGCCTCCTTGCTGCTGTATCTGCACATGGTGGAAGGTAAGGGGTGCCTCTTTCAAGCTTCTTTTGTAAGAGCACTAATCCTATTTATAAGGGCTCCACCCATGACCCAATCACTTCCCAAAGGCTCTGCTTTTTAACACTATGATATACGTAGGTGTCTTGGTAACTTTTCTCTCATTGCTGAGACAAAATACCCAATACCCAGAATTAAGGAAGGAAAGGTTTATTTAGCTCACAGTCTGTGGAGATTCAGTCCGTACTTGGCTGGCTCCAAGGCAGAGTAGCACATGGCAGAGGGCACAGTTCATGGTGATGGACTGGCAAATCAATAAGAGCAAAAGGGGGAAACAGCAGCGGCAAGCAGCCTCTTTCCCTCCCTTACACTCTATGCAGACTACCCGCCCCAGGAGCAGGTGTAGCGCTCCCGCTCATAATCCCAGTGTTGGACTGTGGATCAATCAAGAATCTGGAAGCTTGCCCCATGACTGCATGAGAGTTTGAGGGGACATGCAGACGCAAACTATAACAGTATGTTTCAGTATAAGAATAGGGGAACACCCACACTCAGACCATAACAACTATTCATTACAAAATTAATAAAGTATATTGTAGGATTTTGGAGAAATTTAAGAATGACAAATACAATCACTGCAAAGAGAAGCCAGGCTTTGACGAAGTATAAATTAGTCGAGAAAGACAATGGTGTTTTTCCCAGGCCCACCCTTTGACATTTCTGTCAATAAGAAAGTACTAGGATAAATGGTTCCAAGAATTGACACAGTAGGATTTTGAATTTAATTGATTATCTCATGTTTCTATTTAATCCCATCAACCCTTTTATGATGCCAAACACAAACACAAACTAACTAAAATGCCATAAAAACAGAAGTATCTTGAGCAGAGAGATCTAACCAAAATGTGAAATGAAGGAATGTGCTCCAGTACATGTGGAAGTTCAGGAAGCCCTTCCCTCTCTAAAACTAACCCGTTCATACAAAGCACCAGAACTCTGGGCACTTCTATAACTGGATTCTAAACCCGATCACAGTGAAAATTCTGGGCCTAAAACTTCTGATGCTGATTCTTACTGCTGATCTTCTAATCCAGTGGGGAGAGAGGGAGGCAAAGATTCACATGAACACATTTGTTCTCGAGCTAATTTTGCTTCAAGTGCCTTTTGGCCTTAAAGGATTTATTAATCCATGTGTTGCTGCATCATTGCCCCCTATTACATCAACTGAAGCCTTTTCCACAGAAAATGGTTTCCAGATTTAGATCAAACCATTCTGAGCAGCTCCAGGCATTTTAACTGAAGATCTGTAATTTCGTTCCCCCTAAATTTGATGTAGGCCAGCCATCTGACTCCAAATATAACTCGATAGCTCAAATGCAGCCAGCAATAGCTGAGTTTAGGAAGTTTTCTTCTCTGTATATTTACATAACAACTTCCTTAAAAGATCACTTGGAAATCTTTAATCTTTATATAGTTAGTCAAACTTGTTTGGTATTTATATGAAAAAAGAGGCCTTTAAATGCATGAAAAATTAGCAACTGTCAAGATTTTGAGTTGGATACTGTGTGTATTCTTCAGTAATGCCCAAAATCACATTACCTGAGGAGAGCTGATTCAGTACGGCATGGGAAAATTCCTCCAAGTTCATGTGTGGCGAGGAGGTCCATAGATCATTTCTAAAGTCCTTTTAAGTTTAGATAAACCATAATCTGAGCAAACACACTTCCGTGGCTTTTGATAGTTTTCCAAAGGGATGAGTAATTCCCCGTGGAGCTGGTGTATATGCTCACATGACTCCTTCCTGTCCAGCTCCTGTACTGAGTGTCCAGACTCCTTTGAAGGGTTGCTGTGTTGCCCCTGCCCTGAGGGCCAGTTGTTGGGTGACTCAAACAGAAAGCAGTGTGCTGACAATAGATCGCAATGGGCAGCTGACAGGTAGTCTAAGTGGTGGCTCCAGAAAATAGCAGTTTCGTATTTCAGATGAGTTTGAGAAATGAAAAACAGATGAGATCTCAGGATTACCACCAAACCCCTCATCTCTAAGCCCTGGTCACTCCAGCTGGCATCAAGGGCTGAGTGATGGGCAAGTAGCACCCCTGTTCCTTCTTAGGTGCCCCCTGGGGTGCTCTGGAGCGAGCAGGGGGCCACTGCAATACCTCAGATCACCCACACTACTAGAGAGGCTTGGGGAATGTGGGGAAGCCTGTGAAATGTGGTTTGGGAGGTGTGGAGAGGCCATGAAGTGCTGCCTTGATTAAAGGCAGCCACGAGCATGTGAGAAAAAGCATGCAATGGGTATGTTTAGTAAATACCTTCCTGGGGACCATGCAACGACAGCTGTGCCAAAGATGTGCTGTATTCAAGTATACAGGGATCTCTGAAAGTAAGTTTATAGATATTAGCAAGAGAGGGAGCATGATACAAGTATATACCAGGTGAATGGTGACTGTAGGATTTGCCTGGTCATATCTGATGCCATGCCGCTGGCCTCGCCAGAAGTAGTGGAGACACCCAGGGAAGAGGCCACCATGACCTTGAAGGCTTCTCTGGAAGTTTGCGAAGCCAGGCATCTACAGTGACGAGTAGCCAGATGCATCTGAAGCTTGGTGCCAACCACTTTGTTCATCCATCACCTTCAACTCTGTCCTCTTCATATGCTAAAGAAGATGTTTTAGCTCATGGGAGACATTGCTTACCCCTATGACAGTCAGGATGGCTGCGGGGAACTGCAGGCACAGGGCAGGTAAACACAGAAGCAGCGGGAGCAGCTTTCGTGGATCCAGAAGGGAAAAGAACCAGCAAGTTCAGGGCACAGGGTCTGCATGTAGTTGCAGCATGTGGTTGCAAGCATGTCCTTGTCCTCAAGCTTGTACACAACATGTCAGCAGGAGCTACTGGTCACTCCCTAGAGGGCACCAGAGCAGTCGTGACAGTGTAGCAGGACATGGGACTTCACAGATGTCATATCAGAGACAAGAGGAAAGTAACTTAAAAACCTATAGAATCAGAGTATGGAGACTAAGGTGCATGGCCAGTTTAGCTGCCCTTAGATTTAAGTAAACAGAATTAAACAAAATGCATTCTAAGAATGAAAGACAAAACAAAATAAAACAAGCCTGTAAAACACAATTCAAAGGAACAAGTCTTTTCACGATGCAATTCACCTGTACATGTTGATAAGAAAAATGGCATGCAGCAGCAAAAGAAACAAACCCAGCATCTCACTTGAGCAGCAGAGTAACCAAATGGGCCTCTGCTAGTTAGCAGATCATATCTTCCCTTCCATTTCTCCAAAGTTCAGGCATTTTAGTATTTAGCCTGGTGATTCTTAAACTGTAGTTAGGTCTCAGAAACACCTGGAGAGTATCTTTAAAATGCCAGTTCTTGGATCTGGGCAAACTGAAGCAGGATGTCAGAGAGCAGAACCATCTTAGGTGATTCTGATGGAGATGATCCAAAATCTGAACTTAACTCTAGCATTTCTGCGGGTTCCAATGGAAGAACTGACTATGGTCAGCAAGAAATCATGTTTAACTCTGTGGTTTATGCCCTGGTTCATTTTAATTACACTTACAGTAGGCTTAGATTTATCAACAAATATTTAAATAAGTGTTTCCTACATGCTACACATTATTTTAGGGGCCCTGTTAGTCAAACCTTTCCATTTCATACACACATGGTTTCGATGATGTTACATAGAGATTTGCCTTAGTATTTCTATCTCATTGTCTTAGTCACTTTGTGGTTTCTGGAACAAAATGTCCGATATGCGCAACTTATAGGAGAATTTTATTTTGGTTCCTGGCTTTGGGCTATGGTCAGCAGGCCCCAAGGCAGAAGCAGGAAGGAAGAAGGACATAGTGGAGGGAAACATGTTACACACATGACACCCAGGGAGTAGAGAGAGAAGGGAGGGATGGAGACAAGAACACATGCTTCTGGAGTCACACCCCAAAGGGTGCACCTCCACCAAGACCCACCCCTAACAGCACACTTAACTACTCATCTACAGAGGAATCCCCTGAGGAGTGTAGCATGCCCCTCATCCCATCATCTTGCATGTACATGAGAGTGTGGGGGGAACTTTTGGATCTAAACCTCCGCACTACTGCTAGTGTACCATTGTGTGACCTAGTCCCCAGATGGCCTTTCTTCCAGAGGGAGAGAGAACGGGACGAAGCAGAGAGAAGACCCTATCTATTCTTATCCTTCTGATGATAACCTTTGCAAAGCGTAGGGCTTCTGCTCACTTTCCAATTATTTTTAATGTTGCAAAACCAAATATAAATGCATATGCTAAAATAGGTAAGGAAATAAAATCAGTTTTCTGCGACAGCAGAGGGGGAAGGTTGTGAAACAGTGGGTGAACAGTACAAAAGCAAATTGCAAATACTTCTGCATAGACGAGGTATCTATGCTGAGGGACAGACAAGCCTATCTGCTCCTCCTAATCAGTGATCCTATACACAGTAACACACCACAAAACTGGAAAGTCAATTGTAGGAGTAGAATGACATACATATTTCAGGAAAAAAACCCTACTAATTTTATTGGCTTAAAATACCAGGTAATTGCTTCTTCCTCAATAGTAGCTAGTCTCAGCCTTGTGTAACGTATAGCATTTTTTTAAAAAAATCTTTTAGCAAAATAAAGTGCTGAGGTTTATATCTAGATGCCTTCCTAAGACCTCACGTATTTGCAGGCTGGGCTTTTGGATTGATTGTATCGTGGTGGCATAATACTTATCTGTGAATTAATCCACTAATGAGCTCATAGCTAAATGTAGCTTGGAAAGTGAAGCTTGTTGGAAGAGGTGGGTCACTGAAGGCATGGTCTGGAAAAGTACATCTTCTTCCCTCCCTCCTTGATCCCTTTTTCTGCCCCCTGTCTGCAGTACCATGAGATGTTTCTCCCCTGCCATGCCACCCTGCCTTGGAGCCAGTTGACTATGGACTGAAACCTCTATAAACTGTGAGCCAAAATAAACTTCTTCTCCTTAGAGCTGTGGGTATTGAGTATTGTGTCTTAAATAACCAGAAAGTAACTAAGACATATGGTCACCTTTGGGACCTATGCTATGATTTGCACACAAGAGAGTGAGCAGACCATTATGTTGACATGCATGGTGTAAGTCTTAGAATTTGGCCAGTATTGTGTGCTGCCTTGATATGGTGAACTCTAGACAGCCTTAAACATTTTAACTGCAATTTTCCATCTCTGTGCTGCTCTTGTGGATAAGGTTTGCTAGACGAGGAACCTCCCTTTTCAAGGGCAATTTCTGATCCTGGCTAGCTTGCAGAATTATTCAAGGAAGTCAGTCACAACCTCCAGAGCAACCAGCAGACAACAGGCCTTCTCAATACTCTCTGGCCTGCCTTTCATAGCTCCTGCTGGTTCCCTGTGTTTCTCCCGTGCTCCTGTGTACAACTCTGCATGATACATGCTGTCCTTTTCTTCTAGGTAGAGCATATGTAACATATATACTACTGAGGATCTCCTCTGTCCAGTGCGGGTGTGGAGCCTTCAGTTATGCTTCTAATGGCATGGGCACAGTGCAACCTCATCAGCGTAATGAACAGGGTGTAATTAAATCAACATGTTGTGTCCGCTGAAATAAGACGTTTATTGAAATAACTTCTACATGCTTAAGTAAATTAAATTTGTATGTAGTTTTTAGAAGGCTTTAGAAATAAAATATTTTCTCACCAGTATCGAGACAGCCAGCAATGTGATCTCATTGGGTGTGTGATTTTTTTTCATAACCTGTCCTTGTAGTAGACTGACAGCAAAAAATGTAAATAACAGGCTATTGTTCACTATCAATTGTAGACTGTTAACCCACTTAATTTTTTGAGATAGGTACTACTACCTACATTTTGCATAGGAGAAAGTAGTACTTAATGATTTATTCAAAGTTATAGTCAGTAAGAAAGGCAGCTTAGATTCAAACCCATAGCCAACATGATTGTTTTTTCTTTTTCTTTTCTTTTCTTTCTTTCTTTTTTTTTTTTTTTTTTTTTTTTTTTTTTTTTTTTTTTTTTTTTTTTTTTTTTTTTTTTTTTTTGACCAGGGATTGAATAAAGAAACAGTCTATCACTGAATAATACCTTAGGCATTTTTATTTATATTTTGAGATAGAGTCTCACTAAATTGGTTAGACTGAGCTCAAACTTGCTATCCTCCTGCCTCAGCCTCCTAAGCAGCTGAGATTACAGGCATGTGTTACTATGCCCAGCCAGACCCAAGGTTCTTAACAACTTAGATGCATCTGGGCACTTCTGGGAGAAAGGACTAGAGACAGGGTGTTACGCAGGGCAATGAACTCTAAGTACAGTACTAATAAGGAATTAAGTTATACATTTAATAATATGATAGATAACTTTGTTTTAGACAAAGGAAAAAAGTCAACTAAGTGTCACATAAGTATATACCATTATGGCCTCATAATAAAGATAGATCCATGTAACAGGAAGAGGAAGTACAATTAAAGGAACATGAAATAAATACATATCTACACTATGAACTTTCATTCTATTTTTCAGACCGTTTTCAAGTGGTTGCGCAAACTGACTGAAGCAGTATTTAGGATCGAAAGCATAGTCCAAACCACACATGCTCCGAAGGCATTGATCGGCACTCAGCACCATTCCCCTCACATAAGTATGTTTATGTTACGTAATATCAATACCCAGAGGAAGAGCCGAATGATATTATGCTAACTGGTGAGAACACAAGAGTATTGCAGAGCTCAGCGCTTCTTCACAGCGCTTCCTTCGGAAGGCGCGGAGTCATAAGAAGCTACTCACCTTGAGAACACACGTCCTGCAGCTCTGTAATCAGTTTATTTACTCTTTCATGTCTTTCGCCTTGATTGTAACCTGTGTTAATTCTCATTTATTTATTAGGTTTTCATGTAAGGAGTTACACCTTAAAATCCTTCCAATTTGAACCCTCCTTGGAACTTAGTAATAACAAGACGCTGTCTTAAAATTAAAAAGGGGTGGAGAAGGACTATAGCTCAGTGGAAAGGCCCTAGATTCAATGCTCAGTATTTTAAAAAGTCCTTCCATGTACTAGAAGTTAACACAGATGAATACCTGCTGACCTTCATCAAGGTTTCTTGTATAAATCCATTGTTTGGAGGTATTTGCAACAATTATTTATATGGCATTTATGGAGTTTAATTTAAGTCTGAAAGAATAACTTGGAAATTATGTAGATTTCAGTTACTTGTATGCTAATTGTGGTTCAGAAAAAGTGTTTATATTTACATTAAATCCCTGTGCTTTGAAGACACTGTCTTTCACTAAACCTTTCCCCCGGTAAGACCACATTACTTTAACCTCCCTCATCATTGCAGTACTTACTATAATTAGCATTTATGTACACTATATAAATATGTGATTATCTTTGTAGCCTTTAATTTGCACTGACTCCTTTTTATTACACTGAGACTTTATTTGAGGAGGGGGTGGAGACATGTTTTTACCTACATAAGCCTCCAAATTACAGAACACTTTGACCATTCTGAGCACGCACACACCCCTGCTCCAGTCACACACAGGATTTTGTTTGACAAGAGTTTCAAGTCAACAAGTCAACAACACTATATTTTAGCTTTAGAAGCATCCATAGATACCAAAGCTCGGCTACCTTCCCCAGGGCACACAACTCTTGAATAGTTTCTTAGAGTACAGCACCACCGCTTGTTTATTACAAATTCATTTTAAACACAAAATGAACATCTTAATCGTGTTCATTTGTAAAAAAAAAACAAAAAACTTACTATACTTGTAGGCTAAGGAGAATTTAAATATACATCCTTCTTCTAGTTTGTAACAATTTATCTTTTTATTCACTTTCCCTCCTGCTTTTCACTTAGATTTCACCTAAAATAATTTATTTTTCCAGCCTGTGTGTACACATATTTCTAGATCTATCAGTTACCTTATTAGTGATTCGTATTTAAGAAACTGAGATATATAAAAATCTGAGCTTCCTAGTAGCCAGAATGGGAGAGATGTCATTTTACACTACAGTGGATTCTTCAATGTACAAAAGAGGCCACTTGTTTTTCTAAAAATATTATCAAGCACCTTGGCCAGATGAATTCTATGGATGGTTAGATGGGGACGGTGGTATATGAAAGTACTTAACGCTCCTGAACTGTGTACTTAAAAGATGGTAAATTATATATTGTGTACATTTATTACAATTTAAAAATATCTGTTATGGGCATCTCTGTGGATCTGCACTGTGCTGGGTGCAGTAACCATGGGTCTGAGACAGGTGCCATCACAGCCCACATGGACCTTGCAGTGTGGTGGGACAATCTACCTACTCCACTGGTGAACTAAGCTAACAGGCAAGACACAGACCTGCAGAAGATATTTTGCTGTGCCTGGCAACCTCACAATGTGAACCTAATCGAGTTACAAGAGCTCAGAGGGGGCTCCTCAGTGGGTGATGTTGCCATGAGGTGGGACCCACCATCTGTAGCATGCAGGGAAGGGATTCAAGACAAAGAGATCTGCATGAGCAAAGGATATGAAGTGGGAAAGAATTCAATGTGGGTGAGAAAATGAAGGGAGGTCCATGGGATGGGTGTGTGTGGAATAAAGCGAAGTTGAAGAGGAGCCAGGTTCCAGATCACATAGGTAAAAGAGTCTTGGATTTTATTCCAGATACAATAAAAGCCACTGAAAATCTTAAAGCAAGATCATTGGTTTAAATGTATCCATATGACACAGATGATTAAATAGTGCACGGTCTCTTTAACTGAAGAAACTCAAAATATAAATAAGTGAAAGTTAGAAAAAGGACGGAGATTCTAGGAAACAGAAGGAGACTCTTTGGAGATGGAGAAGGAGACCCGGAGAAGAGGGGGGAAAGGGCATTGGTAATTGTCAGGATGTGATATATGTATGTGTTCCTCTTCTCCACAGTGAATTATGTATTACAAACACATAGCAATAAATCAATTGTGATTGCAGCATAGAGAACAGGGAAGGCAGACAGTAGAGGCAGCAGAAATAAGGGGAAGCTGTATGAGCACTTTTCCCTAATACTTCTAAAATGTAATTTTACTTAAAAACGTATTAGGCTTAATATTTTTCAAAGATTCATTTAACATGAAACAAATGACGCAAATTATGTCCATTCATTCCTGTTGGTTTCTTTATACAAATCTAAATTATTTCCTTGATTGATTTTTCCATTCTATCACTTCAATTTTCTTTTGTACTTTTCCCTGAATAATACAGCGGAGTTTTTTTAACCAGTGAGATCAATTATGACCGTGTTATTTGTAATCTGTCCAATCTTGCTCTTGTGCAACAGATAGCTATTTCTGTATTTAAATATCAGATAATAAACCACTAAACAATATTTCACTGGATGAAAGATGTTCTTAAGTGATTGTTATCTTACCAAGAAAAGTTGTTATTGTCAATTTTTTTTCTTTTGGTAGCAGAGCTTGAACTCAGGGCCTTGTGCTTGCCAGGCAGGCACCGTGTCACTAAGATTTACCACTAGCGCTGATATTGTCCTTCTTTTCACCTTATTTGAAGCAGTCAATTCTTCCATGATTGCTGGAAGCAATAAATCGATTGATCATCTCTTCAGATCAAAAAGGAAGTTCCTGGAGAAAGGGCACATCTCTAAAGTGGGCCACATATCCCAACAGGTATCTCTTCTGATACTAAAAAAACTAAAAGTTCTTACATCACCTAAAGTCAAAATGTACCAAAAATGATGGTAGAATTTCCATTTTCAACTGCAAAATCAAAGCACATGGATAAAATTACCGCAGCATCCTGTGCATCATTGCCTCCTCAGTTTTAATGTTGTCAAAACCAGCTAAAGGATGACAAAACGCTTCATAACTGTGCCTGTCGTGTAGCTAAAACTAGAACACAGGGTCTTGTCCTACTCTTGGGATAGTGATGTGAGGGAAGACTAAGCACTGCCATTCTACTTAAAGATTCTTACCCAGGCTACCCATCTCCAGAAACCCTCAAAAAATAACTGAGAAGGAAGTACGTGAAAGGAGAATGTTTACTGGCTTAAGCATGTTGGCTGTTAAAGCAAATGAACCCCAACTTTTTAATTAACACAATGGAAGTTTTTCATCCCTCACATAATATTTCCAGCAAATGTGGGGACGGTGATGAGGCTATGAGGCAGTCCTGCTCCTAGCAGTCATTCAGGGATCCAGGCTGGCATAGGCTCTATCTTCCTAAATGGGTGGTTTCCAAAATAACCCTAAACTTCAACTCCCAACAAGCAGATATAAGAAAAGCGGATAACCTATGGTCATTTTTGCTTGGTGAGTTCTGAAAGTGAGACCGGGGAGAAGAGCCTGATACTCCCCAAGAAGTACTTCTAATTTTTTTCTTTCTTACACAGCTGCACAAATGCCATGCTGCTGGCTAAGGCCATAACAGATACCCCATGGCCGCTCAAGGTGACATTTGCTTTGGCTGCAGCAAGCTAAGGTCAGAGGTCCATCCTAGATAACTCTGTACTGCAGCCTCTTTGGATGACTGTTGCAGCAGAAGCCTTAATAAAGCTTGTTTCAGACAGTACTTACTCATAATTTCCACAGAGGAGAGCAGGTTGAACTGGTACATTAGACCTGGAAACAGAGACTGCTAGTAAGACAGAAACAGCTAGGGCTGGTAACACTGAAGGTGGCCAGCAGCCAGAGACTATGGGGAGCAAGGCAGAGCTGCTGGTGCCGCCATGTCCAGTCCCTGGAGAGAGCTGAGGCTGCCAGTGTTGCTGGCTTCACTTTCTGGAAGAGGGGTGGAGGGCTGCTAGCACCAAGTAGAAGCTGAGGACATTGAAAGCTGAGGGTATTATCATTAAAAAGAGCTACGCTTCGCTTATTTTCTGTCTGAATTGAGCAAAATAACTTAGATTATTGGTGATAAGAGGATTTATCACACCCACTCACAATCTGATAACTGCATTTTTTTCTACAAGGGAATTGTGATACATGCCTGATTATGTGTCCAGGAACAAGAGGAAACAGGTTAAAAATCATGATCTCAGTCGCATCAAGGGTGTTGTTCTCATGTGTCAAGAGGTTGAAAAATAAGGATTTGGGTGTGGTGGTACAGGCTTGCAACCCTAGCACATGGGTGGTTAAGGCAAGAGGATTGCTGAGAGTTCAAGGCCAGGCTGAGCTACACATAGTGAGTCCAATGCCTTCCTGAACCACATAGTGAGACTCTTGTCTCAAAAAATCAAAAAATATATAAATAAAATTTAAAAGTAAAATAAAAATAAAAAAGGAAGTCAGACTATTAGAAATTGTGTTTTACTTACTCATTTGCTCAGTTATAGAGAATAAGAAATTGGGATTGCAGGAAATAATTTATTGTTTTATAGTGGATGAATATGTATTAGAAGTTTAAAATAGCTCTCAACCAAAGGTCTTAAAAATGAACTTAGTTGCAGTCAGTATTTAAGGAGAGGTAAAACTGGTGATTTATAGTATGATATGTTTGTAAAACTGAGTGGATCTGTATTTATTACAATTAAGGACAAGAAAAAAATTAGCCTTATAAAAAATGTGCTTATAGAAAAAGAAAATACCATAAGACAAATTAAAAACTATATCATTGAATATGGCTTTCCATTGAAACCCTTACTATAGAAAGATGTAAGATATATAAGACAACCAAACTTTCAAGGTATGAAAGTTGTAAACATAAGGAATTAATACAATATGAAAGAATAGTAAAATACTTGGAAGGAAGTATTATTAATGACATAGAAAAAGATCTGAAGGGCGCTAAAAATGCAATAGGAAAATTAAAATCATTATCAGAGGTTTGTGGGCCACAAATGAAATAAATAGGATTATAAAAATAAAAATAACAACTCTTAAATGCATCAAGTTACTCAGACTAACCTGTATATGAAAGGTAGACCTGTAATGAAATGACAGAAGAGGGTTTTTTAAAAAACTATATGAACAGAGATATATTAAACAAGGTTAAAATGAAAAATTGGATGTTACAATAATGTTACCAATTGGGAGTAGTGGGCAAAATGCACTAAATGAGACATTCACAAAGATGATAGAATATTTATGAGTCTTCTTGAACTGAACACTGTAATACCAAAATACTATTTTTAAAAGCTGGCAAATAAGAAATGTAAGCAGGAATATATCAGTGAGAAGCAATATTCTCTAGTGTTTGGCACATCAAGTACAAAAAAATGAGAACATGTTTGAGTGTATGTGCGCCTATGTGTGAATGTGTATATACATCTAATTTTGTTCTCTATATACAGAGAAGATGACTTCTTTTTCAGTGCTTGAAAATTTACAAAAGTTAAATCCCTCTGAGAATGCTAAGAAATTCTCTATCATTAATTTACCTATCATCTTCACAGTGGCAATCACATAGACCACAATCTCTAATCCCAATCCACACACCTAGCAATTACAACAGTAAATGTTTATAAATAGATATACTCATACCTGCCTATGTATGTATATGTAATATGTGTGTAGAAATTATAACAATGGGTATATAATTTTAATTTCCCTTAAAAACTCTAAACACTCTTGGGTTAAGAATGAAATAAAAATTTCAGTTATGTTTCTACTTTTAAAACTAGTGACCAGGCTGGGGCTGATAGAGTGTTTGCCAAGCAAGCACTTGGATCCCTAGTGCTGTGACAGAGACTACCCTAAGTGAGTACAAATCCATACACTGACTTTCTGCATTAAAGGTCTGAGTCTTTCCTAGGCCTATACGCCTTGCCTGATGAGCCAGCAATTGGCATGTGGAAGCAGAACTCTTTATATCACTGGTCTCGGTGGAGGTCTCTATGACCTGTGATGCTGTGACATCTCAGGAAGCAAGATAACATTTCAGCTGAGGGCTCTCTGACTCTTGCACAAAATTCTACAGAAGGAAATATTAATTCAAGAGGAAAATAAGTTTCCATTAATCAATGGCTTACTCATACAAGAATGCTTTGTCTCTTACTAGACCCTGCTAGCATCAGTGCCCTCCACTCCTCTGTTCCCATGATCTCCCTACACATCCCCTGGAAAAGCTGTGCGCATTCAGTGAAGAGTGACAAGTACAGTTTTTTGGTCTTAGCCTGAAAAGAGCGCTGACCCCCTGGACCTCCTTTGTACTCTAAATTATTGTCTCTTTCCTTTTTATCTTTCATCATACCCTCACCTAGGTGATGGAGGCCTGATCAGCCCCCAGTAGCACTGCAAAAATAAATGATCACATAATTTAAAAAATAATAGTGACAGTGTAGATAATATTTATTAAGTGTATGGCATATGACCAAACTGAACTTAGAATAGATCCAACCTTTTACAGCTAAACATATTCATTATTAGACAATAAATAAGAATAACTGAAGTTAACATTCCTTTGGTAAGAATCTTAGCATCTTGCTGCTCAAAAAATAGACCAAATGGGCCTTTCTGGAAGTTATAGTACCTCACATGATTTCAGCTTGAAATATTCAATATACCAAAGCAGCATGTTTTGAAATGGCATATTCTTAAAAACCTATAAAGTTAAAAGCAGGAATATGTTAATTAGATAACAAATATATCACATGAGAATAATTTTTATAAGTTGTATAGGTGTATACACGAGAAGACCTCAAATACAAGATCTCAAGAACTAAGAAATATTTATCTAAATCTATACAACCAATGTAAGTTGAATTCACTCGGAAGGTGCCCAGATTTACTAACAACAATGCAATATAGCCTCTTTTTTTTGAAATGGCTTATCATCAACAAGAGGCTCTTAAAATTCAGATACAGTCAGTATTCATCCCTGCAGATGCATGAAGTTTCCCTAGGAGGATTGTTTTTTTATTACAAAAAACTCGGGACAATACATTTTTTTAAGTGCTATAATAGACTACTCAATTTATGGTATAATATTACGAAATCAATACAATGTTACTATAGAAAAATGTCAAACCAATTGACCAAGAACAGTGCGGCTTGCAAGAGAAGCATGAGCTCCCAGTCCTCCCTTCACCCGCTTACCTGGGACTGTGCAGCTAGCAAGAAGCCTGATATCAGCTCCTACTTTCTTCTATCCACCCGGGACGGCAGCAGCTGGTGGTTAGGAGTCTGCAATCAGCTCCTCTCTTTCTCCATTGCTGGGACTCAGGGCCCGGAGAGCCACGGGAATGTTAGCGACACACAGGACCCTGGCTGAGGTGCACATGATGGACAGGCAGAACTAAAGGCAAGGGAAACGTCTCATGCAACAGTAACAATACAAGTCAACAGGTGGTAAACTAGGAGAACCAGTGTTGTTCTGGGGGAACAAAGAAATGGGGAATAGAAGTAGGTGGGTAGGGCCTCCCCTTTTTCTTTCTTTTGTTTTTCTTTACTAAATAACTGAGGAGAACTCCAGCCACAGAAAACTAATCACATCTCCCAAATCCAGAGACAAAGATCAGACCCAGCCCAGCAAAAATCCACCTGCAATCTTGGCTAGAGTACACACTGCTGGGATCTGACTTGGACCTACCACAAATCTATAGACATGAGAGGAATTTCACTTCTTTTTCATTTTTCTCTGTCTGATTGTTTTCTCTCTTGGCATTGGAGAGGATTAGTGTTTTGTGTGTTTGATTTACCTTTTTTTTTCTCATTTTCTCTCTGCTTTGTTTTGTTTTCCTTTCTGTATATTGTCTTTTTTTGATGTGTGAGGATTTTTGTGTTTACTGGTTTTTTCTTTACTTCTTTTTTTTCTTTCCTTCCTTCCTTTCTCTTTTGTTCAAAGTTTAGGTCTCCAATTTTTTGTTGTTGTTGTTTTATTTTGCTTCTCTCTCTCTCTCTCTCTCTTTTGGTACCAGGAATTGAACCCAGGACTTTGCTCTTTCCAGGCAGGCCCTGTGCCACTGAGCTATATCCCTGGCCCCTCTGCTTCCTCTCTTTAATCAACTATCTCATTTGACTTTATGATACTTTCCAGTGAGTAAACATTGTCTCTTTCTGGTTCAGTTCAAAATTCCTAGGCCTTCTCTTCCAATCCTTCCTTCCTGTGTGCTGTAAGTACCCCAAATCTGAATGATCATGCTGCGTCCTCTAACCTCATTCCTACTGTATTTAACCTCATTCATCTCTCCATCCTACCCCCTGTCCTCTTGAATCTCACACCCAGTGACAGGGTAAAATCACTCTACTAGGTGGAGAATCATCCCATACAAGTTTTTAGTATACCTTTCATTATATTATATTATATTTCTACAGACCTTCCTCCTATGGTTATAGATATCAGGTTAACAGTTAGCACAGCTTGTCAGTAGCCAGGCTGTACTTGAGTCTATTATTGCCAGCTGAGCTACTTTAACAAAGATGTCCTACATGCTATAACCAGTTTTTCCCCCTGTGTGACAATGCTGCAGTTGTAAGGGGTCATAGCCATCACCGTAGTCCAGTACCAAAGAAATGGGTCCTAAGTCAAATAGATAACAATGCCTTAGTCTTAAAATATTGGGAAGGTAGGTTCATGGGATAGCCACACAGACCAAGAACCACCTACATCTAGAAAACATCCACAGGAGCAGACAGCTAGTAGGACAGCCTTCACACCAGTGATAAGGCTATCTAACATCAGAAATCTACAAGCATTAACACAGAAAACAAAATAAAATAGAAAATAGGAAATAACAAAATAAAGAAGGAAAATGCAAACCCAAATGCCCAGCCCACCCAGGACAAGTCCAGAACACAAAGAGATAGAGGAAATTGAAAGCCAACAAATGGAATTCTGTGATGATAGCTGCAAAAGGTGAAAAAACAAATGGAAGAGGCCATAGAAAAAATAATTTCTAAAGTACAAGAAGGAATGACTATCAAAATAAAAGACATTAAAGAAGACACAGATAAACAAATAGAGGAGTGCAGCAAAATGATGGACGCAATGAATGCCAAAAACAGAAAAGAAAAGAAATGGAATCAATGAAACAGATCAAAACAGAAATACAAGAGATTAAAAACTCCGTTGAAAGTATACACAGCAGATTGAATGGAGGTGAGGTAGAATATCAGATCTAGAAGACAGGAATGTGACTAGAAACCAGGAAAAGAAAGATATCTTACAAATTGAAAGAGACCATGAAGAAACAACACAACAGCTACAAGATGAAGCAAAGAAGAACAAAGTAAGATTGATTGGAATCAGTGAGAAGGCTAGAGATAGCACAAAAGCCATTAAAAACACCTTCAGAGAAATAATGGCAGAAAACTTTCCAATCATGGACAAAGAATTTGACATGCAAATAAATAAAGCATATAGAACTTCAAATAGGCATGACCAAAATAAATTTATACCAAAGTATATAATAATCAAGATCCCAGAAATTCAGCACAAGAACATAATATTAAAAGTAACTAGAGAAAGGAAACACATCATCTGCAAAGGAAAGCTCATCAAAATCACAGCAAACTTCTCAACACAAACCCTCAAGTGAAGGAAGTCTTGATATGAAGTATTTCAAGCCCTAAAGGAGATCAATCTTCAACTCAGATTGATATATACTGCAAAACTATTTTTCAAAAGTGATGGAGAAATAAGGTACTTTCATGACAAAAAACAGCTGAAGAAAATATGGCCATCAAACCAACTCTACAGAATATTCTGGAGGACATATTAGAAAGAGATAATGAAGACTATAAACACATGAACACGCATAGAAAGAAACTAAAAGGCAAGGTAAGCAATTAAACAGAGGAGAATAAAAGGGAATAAACAATAGGAAACCAATATGAAAAAGAAAAACCAGTACATACCAATTGTAACCATCAATATAAATGGTCTTAACTCATCAATCCAAAGAAACAGACTGGCAGAATGGATCAAGAATCAAGAACCAACCATATACTGCATTCAAGAAACACATTTAACCCCCCCAAAATTCATAGACTAAAAGTCAAAGTACGGAAAACAATTTTCCATGTCACAGGAACCTAGAAAAAAAGCAGGGGTAGATATTCTACCTGCAGACAATGCAAATGTTAAGAAAAAACTGATCAAAGAGACAAAGAAGGTCACTACATGCTTATTGAGGGAAAATTCCAAGAAGGGATGACAGTTATAAATATTTATGCATCAAACACATTTTCACCCAACTATATAAAACAAATATTAGTAGACATAAAAACCCAAATAAATACTAACAGATTTGTAGTGGGGCAACTTAATGCCCTACTCTCGCAAATAGATACATCAACTAGACCAAAAATCACAAAGAAATATTAGAATTAAACCAAGCCTGTGAACAAATGGACTTGGTAGATGTCTATAAAATGATCCACCCCAAAACATCAGAATACACCAGACTCAGCTGCGGAGAACATGGACGTTCTTGAAATAGACCGTATCTTAGCTGACAAGACATGTTTAAGTAAAAGTAGAGGAAGTGAAATCATCCCATGCATACTATCTGATGATAGTATAATGAAACTAGAAATCAATGACAAAGGAAATCACAAAAACTACATTAACATGTGGAAATTAAACAATACCCTTCTGAACAACCAATGGATCACAGAGAAAAGTAAACATTTAATTAAACAGTACATACAGAGACAAGACAATGCCAATACAACATACTGAAACTTATGGGACACAATGAAAGAAGTCTTATAAGAGAAATATATAATGATGATAAACTCAGATATCAGGAAAATCGAAGAAGCTCAAATAAGCAACCTAAAAATCTTGAACCTCAAACTTCTAGAACAAGAAGAATCAATCAAACCCAAAGCTTGTACAAGGGTGGACATTATAAAGATAAGAGTAGAAGTTAATGCAACAGAGACTAAGAAAACAATACAAATAATCAATGAATCAAAAAGTTGGTTTTTTGAAAGAATAAATAAAATGGTTAAACCATTATCCAATCTCATCAAAAAGAGGAAATAAAAAACACAATTTGAAGCTATTAGGAATGAAAATGTGGAAATCAAGATGAATTCCACAAAAATCCAGGAGATCATGAATACCTACTATGAGAACCTATATTCTAATAAGACAGAAAACATAGAAGAGATGGACAGATTCCTAGACACAATCAAACTGCCAAAACTAAATCAAGAAGATATAAAAATTCTGAATAACTCAATATCAGCCAATGAAATTGAAAATGTAATTAGAAATTTACAAAAAAGAAAATTCCAGGCCCTGATGGATTCACTACTGAATTTTACAAGAAACTTAGAGAAGAACTAATGCCACTAATGCTGAAACTCTTAAAGAAATTGAAAGAGAAGAAATACTTCCAAAATCATTCTTGGAAGCAAGTGTTGTCCTGATTCCAAAACCAGAGAAAAATGCAACCAAAAAAGAAAACTATAGGCCAATCTTCCTAATGAATATAGAAGCTAAAATCCTTAATAAGACACTGGCAAGCAGAATACAGCAAATCATCAAGAAGATTATATATCATGACCAAGTAGGATTCATCCCAGGGATGCAGAGATGGTTCAAATCAATCAATGTAAGACACATCTTAACAGAACCAAAGACCACAATCACATGATCATCTCAATAGATGCAGAAAAGCATTTGACAATATGTAACACCCATTCATGATAAAAACCCTACAGAAAATTGGAATAGATGGTTTTTATTTCAATCTTATGAGTCATCTATTACAAACCAATAGCCAACATCGCATTAAATGATCATAAACAGAAAGCCTTCACTTTAAAATCATGAACAGGACAAGTATGTCCATTATCATCACACATGTTCTATATAGTTTTGGAAACACTGGCCAGAATAATTAGACAAGAGAAAAAGATAAAAGGGACAAAATAGCAAAAGAAGTTAAATTATCATTATTTTCAGAGGCCATGATACTGTGCATAGAAGACCCCAAACACTTGTAGATTTAAATCCAAATTCAGCAGTGTAGTGGGATATAAAGTCAACATTCAAATATCAATAGCATTCTGTACACAAGCAACAAACTCATAGAGAGAAAAATTAAAGAAATTGCACCCTTCACAATAGCATCTAAAAAAAATGAAATACTTAGGAATCAAGCTAACAAAGATTGTAAAAGATCTATATAGTGAAAATTACTGTACCCTAAAAAAGGAGATCAAAGAGGATATCAGAAAATGGAAAGATAATGCTTGCTCTTGGATAGGAAGAAGCAACATAGTGAAAATGACCATACTCCGAAGATTGCTATACAGATTTAATGCAATTCCAGTCAAAATACCATTAGCATACCTCACAGATCTAGAGAAAACACTCCTAGTATTCAGTTGGAACCAGAAGAGACCTAGAATGGTAAAAACAATTCTAGGCAACAAAAGGAAGTCAGGAGGCTTCACAAGTCCAGACCTGAAATTATACTGCAAAGCTACAGTGATAAAATCCGTATGGTATTGGCAAAAGAGGCCTGAGGGTCACTGCAACAGAATAGAAGATGCAATGCAACCCAAACACACTCAGCCAACTTATTTTTGACAAAGGGCCCAAACATATTCACTGGAAGAAAGGTCATCTCTTTAATAAATGTTGCTGGAAAAACTGGTTTTCCACATACAGAAGACTAAAACTAGACCTGTGTCTATCATCATGCATTAAACTAATGTCAAAATGGATCAAAGATCTGAATGTTAAAATGGAAAAACTAAATTGACTAGAAGAGAAATAGGTAGAAATCCCAAAGACATAAATGTAGGCAGAGACTTCATGAACAAAACCCAGAATACAAGAGAAATATTGCAAGGAATCAACAAGTGGGATTTCATGTTATTAAAAAGCTTTTGCACAACAGAAGAAATCACCAACAGTGTGAAAAGACAACCTACAGAATGGGAAAAAATTATAGCCAGTTGTCCCTCAGACAAAGGACTTATATCAAGAACATATAAAGAATTGAAAAAAATCAGATTCCCTAAATTCAAAGACTTAATCCAAAAATGGGCATCTGAAATGAATACATAGTTTTCAAATGAAGAAATACTAATGGAGAATCAATACATGAAAAAATGTTCAACATCATTAGTCATTCGAGAAATGCAAATTAAACAACACTGAGATTCCAACTCATCCCAGAAAGAATGACTAACATCAAAAAATCAACCATTGCTGGTGGGGTTCTAGGGAAAAAAGGAATCCTTTTCCACTGTTGGTGGGAATGAAGACTGGTGCAACCACTGTGGAAATCAATGTGGAGATCCCTTAACAATCTAAGATTAGAGGTCCAATTTGACCCAGTTATTCCCCTTCTGAGTATCTTCCCAGAAAAATTGAAAACATCACACTACAGCAATATATGTGCACCCATGTTTATAGCAGAACAACTTGTAATAGTTTGGAAACAACCTAAATGCCCATCAACTGAGGAATGGAGAAAAAAGATGTGGCATTTCTGTACAGTGAAGTACTACTCAGCTGTAAAGAAAGATAAACTTGACACTTTTACGGGGAAATGGATGCAACTTGAGACCATACTCATAAATGAAATAAATCAGACTCACATGTGTAAACACTATATTCCTTCACTAGTGTGAGAAAATGAGTGAGTAAATAAGATCCAAAATGTACAATAGATATTGTGAATTGAGAAGAAACTGACTAAAAGAAAAGACAAATTGTGATGGGGGAAAGGAGAAAGGATAAAGGGAAAAATGTATATATTTATACACAGATAGTTACACAGCTCCTTTCTCTTAGTTTATTGAAAAGAAAGATTGTGCTAATATTCTTTGGACAAGATATCGTGTCTATATCATGATAGTTACTCTGAATAACTACTATGAAGACCACAGCATGCAATGTATTAATTGTAACTTTCCTACCAGCCTGTTTTGAAACTCTTTTATTCTTATTTTTATTTTTTTCTCTTTAGAATAAAAGAAAAATTGGCTGGGGATTTAGCTCAGTGGCATAAGTGCCTGCCTGGCAAGCGCAAGGTCCTGAGTTTGGTCCCTGGTACCACAAAAAAAAAAAAAAACTGTCAAATAAAATGAGGAAATGTTTCCTACATATTAAGAATGAAACTAAAAGAGGAATTCACAAAATAGAATAATTCAAAGTGTAGCAATCTCATAATCTTTTTTGTTTATACAACCACACCACAGAGTATGGGTGGAGGGGGATGGGATTACTATTAATTTTAATGTTTTTCCTTAAGTTTCTTTGAGGTTTTTTTTTTTTTAATTTCTGACCTGAACTTACTTTATATTCAGGGAAACAAATTTTAAATGGTATCAATATAAGCATAACACTTCCATCAAGATGTTATAGGAAGGGCAAACAGATAAAATGATATCACAGTGTTTTGGTTACTTTTCTCTCATTGCTGAGACAAAATACCCAATGCCCCAAATTAAGGAGGGCAAGGTTTATTTTGCTCACAATTTGTGGAGGTTTCAGTCCATACTCGGTTGACTTCCAGGCAGAGTGGCACATGGCAGAGGGCAACAGCTCATGACAGCAGTAAACAGCAAAAGAAACAAAAGCAAAGAGCGAGGAGAAGCAAGAATAAGCCTCTTTCCCTCCCTTATATTGTATGCAAGCTTCCCATCCCAGGGTGGGTGTAGTATTCACCTCAATATAATCCCAGCATTGAACCATGAATTAATCACAGACTCCAGAAGCCCGCCCCATGACTGCATGAGGCTTTGGGGGAACACCTAGACACAAACCGTAACACACAGTTAATCATAGATTAATTTAACAAATATTTATAAGGTATGTACCAAATGCCAAACATTGTTCTAACTCTAGAGATAGAGCAATGGGCAAAACTAAGTCTTGTCTCTCTTGGACCTAATATTTTAGAGAAAGGAAGACATAGATAACAAGTAAATAAAAGTACATGTAAAGTATCACTTGGTAATGAAGTAATGTAAGAAATTGAGTTAGTATAAGGATGAAGTGTGGTGAAGGCATTATTTCCTAGCATAGTATTGTTTCGCTTTTTCTATTCTTATAAAGCCTCTCAAGCAGAAAATTTGCAGCTTTATTGAACTTCTGTGATTTTTTTTACTCTTAACAAGAATTGTCCATAATCTCTAAACTTTAAACAGAATTTTAGTGACTGATGCCTCTATGACATCTGTGTTTTAATATCAAGGCTAAAATGAAGGTGAGCCAAAGGAATTCTCAAGTGGAGCAGATAAAATGTGAGTGCTTTCCCCCAGGCCCCCCCAAAAAAAATAAAAAAGAAAGAGGAAAAATCTTTGCCTTTTGCCTTTTTTGGTAGTGATTCTAAACCATTTTTACTTATGCTGGCATTAGGTCCCATTGCCTAGCAGGACAATGAGGCCCACCCACAGCTACTGAATCAGAAGTCTTAATTTATAAGCCCTCTAGGCGATTCTAATGAATGCAGAGACAGTATCTTTGGGATCGAGAGATTTGGTATGATGTTTAGATTGTCACAACAGTGGCTGATTCTGACATGCTAGTATCTTCTGATTACATAGCTTTACATTAACTGTACCAGTAGTAAAAATTATACCTTTGAAACAATTCTTCCAAATTCAATCAGCTCAAGTATCAGAAGAACTTCCCAGAACAGATTAAATGGTTATATTTTCCAAGCAAAACATGCAGAACATCAGCCTCAGAAATACATAGTTTTTGTTGAGGTTAGAGTGGTGGAGGGGGCCTGGAGCCGTGACTGGCTCTAAGTCCTGCCACTTCTTCATCACTGTTGCAGCCCCTACTCTTGAGGTTGCAGAATACACTTCAAAAAGCACTGACCCTTAGCAAAAAATTTTAACCTAAAGTACATATTTCTTTGGCCTGTACCTTCTGATAGTTTAACTTTGTGTGGTTTTATTATTGCTTTTTCTCACTTTTTATGTGCTTGTGTTCTGGGCCTTTTCATTAAGGAGACAGAAGGAAAACAGTCATGACCCACTGAATGCTTTATGCAGTATAAGGAGTGCACATGTAGCATACGCATTATCAAAACTAATACAGCCAGCAAGGTAGCAGGAAACAAAGGACAGGGCTCTGGCTACAGTATTTTTGCTGTACTTTCCACAGCTTATCAAGAAAGAACAGGGAAGAAGGAAGAGAACTGGTGTAAAGAAGACCGCTCAGCAAGGTGACAGTGAGCATCAGCTGCTATGCCAGGGATTCTCCGCCTTTCTGGTTCTAATAAATTAGGATCTCCATTTTTCTCACCATATTTAGGAATGCAGAGTAACTATACTAAATAATACATTGGACTTCCCAATTTTACTCAGTATAGGTAAAAATCATGCATTTTCAATAGGGGCAAAATCTGGTTCTTATGTAACTGGTAACTACATCTTTCTTTCGCCAGAACACATCTACATAAAGCACATGAAAACATCACTAGTATAGCCATAGTACTGAAGTTTCATGGGGGAAAAAGCCTAAAAGATCTTAGGAAAAACAGGTTGGAGAAGAAAATGTAACGATGCACTCGTATAAGTGAAATCCAGAACTTTCTATATTTAGGCATTTACCAGTATTATCACACTGAGTTGGAATTTCAGTCAAAAGCAAATAAAGGTCCTATTTCATTTAGTAGGAAAATTTAATGTTCATTCAACAGCAAGTTGTTTGTTTGCTGGTAGTGTTGCAGCATGGATTAAAGGAGGACATTTGGAAGACTACTGTAATAGTTCACGTAAGTAAGTGGATACTTAACCAGAATATTCAAATTTTAGACATTTTAAGATACACTGTTGCAAAAATCTGAGAAAAGTTCAGAGCCCTCCCCCATAAAAGATCTCCAAGCTCTAGGTTTTATTCTTGTGTATCTTTGCCTATGTACATGTTGGGGGAAAAATCTTCCTGGCATGGTGATTCTTTAGACTGGCAGAAAAAAAAAACAACCAATCTCATGTTCCTTTATAGGAAAATTTCATTTGTAGTTAGGCTGAAGTTCTGTTTGGGCAAGGAGTGGCTCTTGTTCGATGACAAGTTTATATATTTTGCTGCACAGATGTCCTTTATATTTGAAACTGTCAACAACATTTTCACAGTCACAAATGGTCTAGGTTGATATAACCTGCTCTGTTATGTAGCTTCTAAAGTGGATTTGCATTTGCAGAAAGTACATAATGCACATTAATGAGTCTTCCTGTGCAATTTTTAGCTCATTCCTGGCATCGATCAACTGTTATGCTTAGTGTAGGGAAACTTTCTTCCAGATAAAACCTGACTTTGGCCCTGGATTCTATTTTTCCAATGACTATTGTCTTAGTTACTTTTCTTGTTGCTGAGACAAAATACCCAACACCCACAAGTTAAGGGAAGAAAGGTTTATTTGGCCCATAGTTGGCAGAGGTTTCAGTCCATAGTCATCTGGCTCCACGCGAGGATGGTATGACAGGGGACATCACAGAGGAGAAAGAATCCATGGCAAGCAGGCAGGCAAAAACACATTAGCCCTTCCTCTGTCCCTTATATTTCAGGCAGGCTACTTGCCTAGGGCAAGTGTAGCACTCATATCCTTAATCCTAGCTAGAACTATATACCAAACCAATCAGTGGACTGATTGAGTAATCACAAACCCTTGATCCCAGCATCACACACTCTAAACCCAGCGCCCTCTGAAAAGCACCTCTGTTATGGTTGATACGTTGTGTCAACTTGGGGAATCTAGATGTCTGGCTGAATGACTCAGCAGGAAGCCAAGGTGCTTACTTTGTATTTATCCTGAGCCTGCGGAAGAGGAGGGCATGGAGACTGTGTGAGAGTTACATGCCGCCTGTGTGGGCATAGGCTGTTTACCATGTAAGGGAAGGAAAGAGGCTGCTTGCCTGCCATTCCTCCCTCTGGCTCTTGTCGTTTTTGCTGTGTTCTGCTGCCATGAACATTTGCCCTCTGCCATGTGCCACTCTGCCTTTGAGCCAACCAAGTATGGACTGAAACCTCCAAAAACTGTAAGCTAAATAAACCTTTCCTTCCTTCATTTTGGGCATTGGGTATTTTGTCTCAGCAACCAGAGAAAAGTTGCCAAGACAACCTCCCAATGCCTTCACGATGCTTTGGAGGTATATCTAGACACAAGCCATAATAACTATTGATCAGTTTTGCAACCTGCCTCAAAATATTTTTGGAGACAGATTTTCATGAATAATTAAGAGTAATCTTTGGTTCATCCAGGAGGTAGATATATGCAAGCTAGCGTACAAGCAAGGCAGCATGCCCGGGCACAGTCATACAGATGGAAAAATGACTGTTTCTATTCTGAGGTTACATGGGGCATGTTGCTTTTATATCATCTCTTCTGAGGTCTAGTAGTGGTTGTAAAAAGCATGTGACCCAATGGTTTAGTATCTAAACAAATATATCTCATGAGATGTGAGTTGTCATTTGAATTCAGCAATGACTTGAGACCACTGGTTAGGGTTTACTTAGTAGGTTTTCTTAATGGGCCTGTATGTTTTGTAAAGCATAGGATTCATAGAGAAAATTAAGGTCTTTAAAACACAAACTTAGACTGGCTTCCTCATTCCTGGAGCACAAATACATTATATTGCTGATCTCTATGCATTTAGACATATATTGAGGAAGTGTGTGTACTTTATATGATTTTGTGTTTTCAAATATAAATTCAAAATATTTATGAAGGAAAAATAATCTAGTTTATCTTATACCTCATATATAGAGGTGGTGAGCCTGAGGTTGGGAAAAGATCACAAAATGTTTAATGATATGTGGATCAGAAGAAAAGGGAGAAAGCAAACTCACATTAAAAGTAGGGAGGCAAGCAAGCCGTCAGTCAGAGCTGGCCTCTCCCGCCACTTTTGGAATGCAATGGACTGGAGGTTCAGGGATCTAAGCACTCACTGAAATTTAAATTCACTGGAGCACAAGGCACTGAAGAGAGAGACTCAGGAAAAGAACCAAGTAATGCAGTTGCTCTTGTGTGTCGAGAACTGAGACAAACCTCACACTTAGGGTCTTTGAAGAAAAGAAAGATAAAAAGGAAGGGGAGGTTTCTAGGATTCTGGTGTGTTCCTGTTATAGCAACTAAAAACTGAAAGCAAACATGGTTTTTGGTCACAAAGACAACAAATCCACAAATGTAGGTATCACATAAATGTCTACTTCATACAAACTGTATAAATCATGTGGGAAGTTTTAAGTGGAATACATGTAGAACTGATTATATGGAGATATTTCATCCATAAATGAAGATTTTAATTTGAAAGCAGTAACCATAATGTTTCAAACACAAACATCATCTATCAGTTATAATTTAAGAATTTTACAAGGATATGTTAATTCTTGGGGTTCGGACCAGATCTTGTTTTAAAAAAATACTGTTCTGAGAAACTACATTAAAAAGCTTTTCATAAAACATCATGTGGGGGGTAAAAAACAAAATAATAAAACTCTTGTCAAGGAGAAAAGGGTAAAGTCAAGTGCCAGTGCCCATCTTTTTGCAGACTTCTCAGAGCTAAAGGATTTTTTGAAAAATACTGTCTTAGATCTTTTCTCTTTGCTGAGACAAAATACCCAACACCCAAAGTTAAAGGAGGAAAGGTTTATTTTGCTCTAATTTGTAGAAGTTTCAGTCCACAATCAGCTGGCTCCAAGACAGGGCGGCAGGACAGACAGGCATCACAAAGGAGAAACAGTTCTTGGTGAGCAGAAAGTAAGAAAGCAACAAGGGAGGGACCATAGTCCTTTCTACCCTTTATACCTTATCCAGTTTACTTGGGGTGGGTAGTCCTCACACTCTTAATCCTAGTGCCCTTGATCTTAGCACTGCACCCTGAATCAATCACACACTCTAGACCCAGCCATCTCTGAAAAAGCCCCATGTAGGATTGCCTGAGGCTCTGGGGGACATCCAAACACAAATCATGACAACTACTAACACCAAAACTTCTGTATTCATGGGAAATAAGGTGTGCCCTGTGCAGATGAAGACCTGGGGGCAATCTACAATATCTGAAAATTTACAAGTGAGTTCTCATTCAGTTTTTAACTGTAAGATCAGCAAATAGAATAAAAGCAGCTTTAAAGTCAGCAAGACCCTGCACATTTCTATTCAGGGATTAGATCTTCTTTCTAATTCTTGCTCTTAAGAAAATCTCTGTAACTCTGTGGGTTTTTTTATAATCTTATATAGAAAATAATATTTTTTTCTGGGGAGAAATAAGGAATAGGATTTATGGCTAATTTCTCTCAATTGTCCTTCTCAGCAAAAATCCTTAACCCAGGTCACTAATACACCACTTCTAGAGAAAGTTCTTGGAATTGCAATACTGAATAGGAAGCAGATATTTCATTTTTAGTCTGCATACTGTGCCATTCCAAGCTGCCTCCTTTCCATCAAGACCTGGACATTAAGTTTCTTTCTGAACAAGGAAATGAATAAAGCAGTTGGAGGGTGGTGACAACACTGTGTCGTTGCAGACTTCCAGTTTGGGTGGCTGTCCCGTGGTTATATGAAAGTGCCTTATTTTTGAAAAAGTAGATGCTAATGTTCACGGGTACTATGACCACATTGTACCCAAAGGCTCAGTACCCCTTCCACTCCATCCTGCCATACGGCAAGGAGAAAGAGAAAACGCTAAATCAAATGCCCTATAATGTGAGCATTGGATATCTTTTGTATTATTCTTGCAACTTTTCTGAAAATATGAAATTATTCCAAAATGAAAAGTAGAGGAAATAAAAAGGACACAATCAGTTTAAAGGGCTTCTGACTGGTCAAATTTGGGTCTATTTGAAGTTCTAAAATATGACTCTAACTGATTGCAACCCAATGAATGAGTAAGAATACAGGAGACTACATGATACTACAAAGAAAAAGAGGGGAGGAAGGAAGGCAGCAAAGAAGGAAGACAGAAAGAATAAAAGAAGGAAAGAAAGACAAATATCGTCATGAGAAGTGATTAGGTCAATATCTTACTGTGAAATTTTTAAATGAAAATCTTAATCACTTGCTCTGTCTTCATTTTTAGTGACATTACCATCATCACTAGTTGCTAACGGAAAGAAACTTTTCAGAAGAATGACAGCTTTAACGTGCTGCAGAAATAATAAAAGGAAAATCACCATTTAATAATCATCAGTATAATGATGTTATTCAGTATCCATCACTATATCCTTAAAAATGCGTGTGCATGTGTGTAGAGTCATACATAGAAAGACAAAGCAAATGGTAAAATGGTAAAGACAGTGACTTGATGGCGTGAATGTATTAATCCTTTAATTCATTTGTGTGTTTATAGCTTCCCTAATATCCATGCCACTCCATGTCTGGCTGGAGTACAGAAACTCATTTGTGGCCAGGTGATAATCCATCCCTTCAGTTGTTCAATAGCCTTTGCACATCTATTATGTTGTTACCCCTCAAACCATAAAAACATACATAACAGAGGAGATTTTGTGCTGGCTGCAGAATTTAATAGCTTAGTTCCCGAGAGTCAACATGCATTGTTCTAAATGTATGCAGAAAAGTTCATGAATTAATAAAAAATGGCACAGTAGGCTCTGCCCTTAAATCCCCTGGATAGTGGGCAGTCCAAGGCATAGAGTCGAGAATTAGATTGATTGATATTCTGAACCCAGAAAGTTAAATATCCATCTGCGTATATAATTTAAGGTCTTAGAGTTGCCATTATTTATATATTAAAAGATGACCAAATTCTTCTTTGTTCTCTATTTTTATGAACACACATCTCAAGAAAAGTCTGAGAACATGGTTAACATGAGATTCTGTCTTGAGTTCATGGACAGTCACTCTGATATGCTCTGCAGCTGTGAGCTATCTCTATGGCTTTAAGACTCAAAGAGAAGGCTCATAAATTCAGGCAAACCTTTTATGCAGTCCTCAAATCCAAAAACCTCTCATACCTTATCTTCAAAGAAATATCTGCTCTTACTGAAGCTATATAATAAAAAGCTCTTACTGAAAGTAGAATTATTTCTGTGTAAACATGGCAGCAGTTTTTGAAATTTCTATTCTGATTGCAAAATATATTTAAAACCATCAAAACTGTACTCAGTATTTTAAGCATATCATTTCTAAAGATGAATTATATAAAACCAGATCTGAGCTACAACTGCATCATCTTTGTGGCCGCATATCCTAATCTCCCCCGAGACCCCGGGTCTGCTTCACTGATGATGTTTAAGAAACTGAGATGTATTGCTATTGGCATAGGTTGGGCAGGCCGCAAACTCTCAGATAGAATAAGCCAACTGAAATCTAACCCAGTAACTCCATCAGATGGTGTGGAAGGCGAACAACAGCTAAAAAATTATATTGCATTAAGTTATAACTTACAGGGAGAATATGCTAATGAGATAGGTAAAACAACTCTGTGAAAATTTATTAAAGATCCTTGCTTTATGTACTTCAATAATGACCATTGCAATGGGTTTGGAGGAGCTCTAGCTTAAGCATTCTCTAATTTTGATTTCAGGTTGCTGGACCCAAAGTATGGTCCACATTACTCTGGAAGTGCACGAAAAGATTTACTGCAGAACTTCTACTTATGATTATTTGTCATAGAGAAACAGGTTGAAAAGTAATATTTAATATGGAAGTTGGCAGTGGTGCCCTCCATATATCAGTATTGTCCAGAAAAACAGACACAGTAAGATATAGACAGATGTATGTGAAGAGATTTATTACACAAATGGAGTCAATCGAGTATGGAGGCTGAGAGGTCCCACAGTCTGTCATCTGCAAGCTAGTACCCAGGAAGCAGGTGGTGCTGAGCTAGAGTCCAAGTCTCAAGGATGAGAATGACTGTAGTCAAAGAGGACTCAAAGTCCATGGCCAAAGGCCTGTGGTGTTGTAGGTGCTGAAATCCAAAGGCATGAGAGAACCACGAGATTTGGTGTCCAAGGGCAGGTGGAGATGATATCCGATCTCAAGCCGAGCAAGAATTTACCTTTTCTTATCTTTTGCTTCTGCTTAGGTCTTACTGGATGATGTCAACCCACATTGCTGAAGGTGGATCTTCTTTACTCTATTCATTCAAATGCTAATCTTCTCCAGAAACCCTCTCACAGACACACCTAAGATTGTATTAGTTACCTGGGTATTCCTTAACCCAGCCAAGTTGACACAAAAACTATTAACCATCACACTGAACCTGAGCTACATATCTGCAGTTCACCTGTGGCTCACTGTGCCCAGGAAGAATCTGAGGGAAGAGGGGTGGTTCCATCACACACACGCTGATGCCTGCCTTCTCCAGCTTCCAGTCTGCTTAGATAGAATACCATTTTGTGTAATCCAGCTAACCTAGTTTGTAAATTAAATTATCTAGTCATAAACATACTTTCACACATGAGACAAAATGGCACAGATTTATGTAAAAATGAACCCCCTAAAAAAGCTTATTTGAAGCAAAATAGCACAAGCACAAGAAGATGAAGGAAAAATTGGCATTCCTACACCTCATCAGTCTCCTTTGACTATATTATGTGGTTCAACTGATCATGATCTCGAACTGAAAAACTCTGAGGAGGATGCCAAAAATAAAAGATGACTGAGAATGTTTAAAAGTATGCCAAACATAAAAAATGATCAACACTTTTAAAATATAGATTTATATGCAATTTCATTAGCAGCAAGTGTAACTGTGAGAACTTATTGTGCCTCAGAATATTGCTTGACGATAGAACAAAAGCATCACAATCAAGAAGACATAAAGATTAATCTTCTGAAGCATGAAGCACACCTTTATAATTGCTTGCAGTGAGCGTGGCTCCTAAAATGTTTAATCCTACTTTTTACAGCCTTTCACAAAATTTAGTGATGAGAGTTTCAGAATGGAATAGTTCAGTAGTCTAGGTACAAAATTCACCTACAAAAAATATTCCCATTTTAGTGACACATGGACAAGATTTCTCTGCTGCAAACAATCAAAAAAAGTTGAAGACAACAAATTTTGGAATTCAAAGCCCTCATATGTGGTACGGTGAAGTGCTAATACTAAAATAAATGTGAAAATAACCTCATCTGTCCTGAGCAGTAAATCCTGGCTTAGGTATTTCTTTCAAGACCTTGACATCTAAAGAAACTGAAGGTGGCAGGATTAGTTCTCAGCGGGGCAACAGCACTTATTTTGCTAATGTACAAGTAGAGATTTAATGGTTTTGAATTGCATGTGGTTCACTGTATACTTAGGCAAAATTCCATACTGGTGCTTTGTAGCCCTGATATCCAACATAAGGATCAAATAGGTAGGAGATGAGTCCCTCTCAGGAAACTGAATCCACAAACGCAGGAGTGTTAGAACACTGTTTTTTTGTTGTTGTTGTTGTTGGCTTTTTGCAGCAGAGTCTCACTATGCAGTTTAGGCTGACCTTGAGCTCACTTGGTAGCCCAGACTGGTCTCGAAGTCACAACGATCCTCCTGCCTCAGCCTCCTGAGAGCTGGGATTACAGGGGTGCACCACCTCTCCTGGCCTCTAGACCACTATTGTTTGTGGTTTTCTTCTCTAGTCCAGTTGCTATTTTGCTAGGTCCAGCTCTTGTCTAGACAGTTGCCTATTCTACCAAACTTAGTGAAGTTTACCTTAAACTTTCTTCTCACTGAGAAATTTCTGTAGGAAGGGTACATTTCTTATTTCATAGCTTCTCAAAAATTTATATAGAAGACAGTAATAATGCCACAATTAAAAGCTGATTGATATTTACCCTATTCACAGTATTGTGCATAAGAGTTACAGGCATTGTTAGTCCCACTACAAAATGTTAAGAAGGTTTTTCGCTCTGACTAAAATAAGCAAGACTTAATGTCTTAACTCACATGAACTAAATAAATACATTTGCACACTTTCTGTTTCCCAATAACCACTATAAACTGAGTTTTCTCTGTGAAGGTATTTCAGGCTTGTTTTAATTATTTCAAGCTTTTAATAGATCACTAAATCTGCTTTTAATTCCTTCCACCTCAAGCTGCTAAACTTGTGAAAAAGTGGTAAATGGCATCTGTGGCTACATCCAGGATCAGCAGGGACTCCAGAATTCATGGAGCATATATTACTCCATTGTGTATTTTCTTTTCTGGAAACGGGGTAGTGGGGTACGTGTAAGGACAATCAGCAGAACCTAATACAGGTCCTGTGGTTTGCTGCATGCTGTGCATTGATTACTACACACACTTGTAGTTTCTAGAGTCAGATGCCTTCAGTACATATTGCGAAAAATTAACAGAGTAGGCGGCTTTGGTCTGGGTTTTGTCACTCAGAAGGAGGAATAATAGTAAACCTATGACATAGGGTTGACCTGAAGACTAAATAAACTACTTTTTCTAGGTGAAGTGTGGAGATCATGCCAGTTACATAGTAAGCACTCGAACACAAATTTGTAATTTAAATTTAAAGCCTTGCCGAATGTGGCAGTGCATGCCTATAATCCCAGCACTCAGGAGGCTGAGGCAGGTGGATCTTTGTGAGTTCGAGACCAGCCTGGGCTACAAACTGAGCTCAAGGCCAGTCTGAACTGCATAGCGAGACCCTGTCTCAAACACACACACACACACACACACACACACACACAAAGTAAATAAATAAATTGAAAGCCTCACAGCAACCCAAGTTGGTAAATATTCCCATTTTACAAAAGTGACAATAAACTCAGAGAAATTAAGTAATTTTCTTCGATCATATTGCAAGTGGCAGTATTGGTATTTGTAGTAATGCTAGTTGGTATGACTCCAAAATTCAAGTACTTTTTTCTGTACCACATGGCCCCATGAAAAAATATATGCAAAATATATATAAATATATATACATATATATATACATATATATATGTATATATATCTGAGTCACGTCTAACCCGACCTTCATTTCTGCTTTGCTCAAAATATCTGGAAATAAGATTTGATCAAAATCCTTTTCAGAACATAAAATGAATACAACAAAGAATTGTCCTCTAAACTTTGAAGGACTATTTTGTAAAATGTGGGAAAATATGTAACATTTATTGTGGAATGTGGTCTTTTGCTATTATTTGTAAAGAACGTATTTAAATGTCTAACCAATTTCTAAATTACTCCTACAACATGGTTTTCTTCTTTTGGTTTATTTCTCCAGAGGTGGGTAATTACTAGAAGAACAAAGCTTTTTCTTTTTCTTTTGTGTTTGTGAGTCGGAGGTGCTTCACTGCGGCAGCAAAGACAGGCTGAAGCTGGGCAGGGAAACGAGTATCAACAGCGCAGCATACTCTGCTTTCTCCCATGCTGCAGATAACTGGAATAGTTCAGGCACCACATCTAATCTCTTACATAAGTCTTATGCAAGTGATGTGAGCCAGTTCTTTTCTGAAACAGCGCCAAAGCTAATTCAGATATTTAAGGGCTTTTGCTTCCTAATATTCCTGATGAGCGTGGCATACGCTTACTTTACTTAGTTCGCACGGGTTATTTTTAAATTGGTTGGGTAAGTATACACTTGTGCACACTACACACACACACACACACACACACACACACACACACGAGCACATACTCACACATGCACGCGCAGAGTGATAAACATCCTTACCAATACAGTGAAAGCCCACACTGTGTTTGTTCAAATGTTCAGTCTGGGGGGCAGGGGAAACGGGAGAGGAACTTTGGTATAATTAATGCTACTTCTTTAATCACTCTAGAAATATGTACATTCACTGGTTGTATTTTTCAAACAAGCTTCTACTCACTGGGCTTTTAGCAAGGCAGAGCTCCAGTGGAGACGGCTATTAGCTCTATTAACTGGCTCACAAGTTTTAGATTTTACACTTTAATGAAGAAACCAAGGCAGCTAAAAGATAAACCACCCTGTTTAAGGATGAGGAGGAAAGCTGAAGAGATAGATTAGGTCTCAGGGACCCTGTTTGGGTCAGAAGAGGGAAGAGTAGCCCAGAAAGAACTTTTAAAAAAATCAAAAGATAGAATTCCAGGAAACTCCTAATGCTTTCCTCATTCGGAGCAGTCTGCTGGAGCAGTTTTCTTAGGCTTTTGCCTTAGTGGTTTACGTCTCCTTAGAGCAGAATCACAAGTCATCTGCCTAGTTCATCTCTCACTCCTCTTAAGAGTATTAATGAACTCAGTATTGAGTCACAGGAGTTATTCTTTTAGTGGTTGGGGACAAAGGTATAAATAACCTCTACTTGGACCTTGAAGGAATAACCTCTTTTCATGGATTCACCAGGATTCTACGGCTTAGCACAGAGGTTGTTAACTCTGATTAGAACCGACTGGAACATTCCATGAAGCATCATGCCTCGTATCACTGCGCCCAAGATAGGCATCTGGCTGGGGCAGAACCAGGGTACTACTGTGGCTCAGAACTAGCAGTCAAGTGCAAACCTACTGTCCAGCGCCTGTGACCTCTGTGTTTTTTATTTCAACAGTTGCCCCAGAATATACTCATATGTGAGATAAATGTAAGCAGTTTAGAGATAAATTTTTTATCCAAATAGTTACATTTTATGTGCACTTAAGTATGTATCTATATACAGTAATATGTGCTACATAAACCCGGGGTGTCAAGCTTGTGAATTCATAGATATTTTTGTTCAGTACTGAAAGGGAAGCAAAATTTTTTCTCTATCCTCGGGGTTTTCAGCTAGGCCTGAAAATTAAATTGATGGAAAACAGATTGAAAGAAGAGATAAGTGTATACATTCATTTAATACAAGTTTATATGACTTGAGGCCACATTATAGTAACCCAAAGAAGCAGTTAGAGCTGACCACTTGTATGCTGAATTAGACAGAGAATAGTGAATTACAAAAATGTGATTAGACTGAAGGGTTTGAAACCAAAACATTTAATGATGAAATAACTAGGAAAGTAAAGATTAGTTTCAAAAGATTTATTTGTGTAGATTTTTCTCAGTTTTACCTCTGCATCTTTGATGATAAGCATGTTTCTTTCTAGTATAGAGAGGGTGTGTTTACATGGAAATTTTATCCTCTGCTTTAAAAAAAGTCTTTGGGAGGCTGAGGTAGGAGGATCACAAGTTCAAGTCTGACCTGGGTAATGCATTAACTTTGCAAGATTCTGCATCAAAATAAAAAGTGAAAAAAGTGCTGGGGATGTAGCTCAGTACAATGAGTTCAAACTCCAGTCTCTCTCTCTCACTCACATACATACCCGCAGATCAAAGTACCCTTCTTGCGTTTGGTGTTTATTTAAGCCCCTTTAGCTTAAAATAAACCATATACATAGTGGTATATTTTTGGGGTGATGTAGGCTGTCACTCTTCTGTAAGGTAGTTTGAAAATGTCCCTTAATTAGTAAAGATATTAAAATTAAAAAGTGAGTCATTAAATAACCACACTAAATAAAAGTACAGGTACAATGGACATATTACAAAAATCATAAAGTTGGAATGAGAAGGACTACAAACTCGGAAACATGGTGGGGAAACACTGTGGGGAAAATCATTGTGTAGATATGAGAAAGTTAGGTGTTTAAAGTACTCTTAGTGTGACCAGGGATATAGCTCAGTGGCAGTGCCTGTCTGGCAAGGGCAAGGTCCTGAGTTTGATTCCTGGTATCAAAAAAAAGTGCTCTTAGCAGTAGCTCCAAAAACATACATCCTCTTTAAGGTGAGAAAAAGTGAAGCTGACTCTTTTCCGTTCCCTAAGTGACCATGTAACTCACGGTCGTTTCATTGGATGACTCATTTATTAAAAGCTAACCCACTGAATAATCAACTGATTCATTTTTTAAAAAGGATGCTTCAAGATAAATACCTTAGACAAGGCCTTTTGGTGTTTTGCTATGAGAAGCAGAAGCAGATGCACAGGAAAGAACCAAAGTAAGACAGAAACCCTTACACATGGGGATGAGAGTGCAGAGCTTGGAGGCTCGTCCTTTCCTATGAAACAGGCCACTTGAGAGACATCTTCTGGTACCCAAATCTGGGACACACTTGGGATTCACAGGCAACTGAGCTGCACTTAGGATTCGTGGTGAGAGAGATACCTGGTGGGACACTGAGGAGAAACTGAAATTAAAAATGAGAAAAACCCAGTAATGTAAGAGTGGATCACTGTGAATTGATTTTTGCTAAAATGGCTTTTTGTGAGTTTGCTGCTTGGAAAATTGGTTTTCTCCAACACAGACTTGGTTTTGAATAGTAGTTACCTCCATCCTAGGAAATCTTTTGTGTGTGTGAGTCTTTATTGGCATGTCTCCTCTCTGGACTGGGAATTTGTGGAAGAGTTGTATCACCTCTCTGTGCCCTCCACCACCCGCTGCAGAACAGAAGCAAGTCTGCTAAGGTGAACTCGTACAGCGCCCTCCTTCCCATATCACATTGTAGGGCACACATCCTCAAGTCCAACTTCCATGCGGTCTGGCCAATTTAAATGCCTATCTCTGTGAATGAAGGAGGGGTATGGAAACTATTTATCTGTGAATAGAAGGTGACTTTAACCTAGGATTTGAAAACAATAGAAGGTAAATTTCACATTCTACATCATGAATTACATACATTCATAGAATTCAATTAATAATTTAACTGAGAAATCTTTAATATACCATAAAAATTTTGATATCAATTTGTAATCCTTCTTTCCCAAGGACAGTTGACTTGTTCATTCTTTTCAGCTTGACTACTAAAATTATTTCTGTTTGGGTTGGATCAGAATTCTCATCTGATATCAAATTTCCAGGTCTTACTGATCTTTGTATGTTTTTTGTGTGCTGTTCTAGTTCCAGGATGTTTTGTTTTTATGGTACCAGGGATTGCATGTATGGGTGCTTTAACCACTTAGCTATATCTTCCAGTCCGTTTTATATTTTATTTTGAGACAGAAGCTTGCTAAGTTGTCCAGGCTTGGTTTGAACTTATCACTCCTCCTTCCTGGTAGCTGGGATTACAGGTCTGTGCAAATACACCATGCTCCCTGGCTGTTTTATATAAGGTTATGACACTCAGGTATTAAACACAAAGAATAGTCTCTTTTTTTTAAACATGTTCAAAGTACTGGTTTTAGATATAGCCATCACCTACTATATTTAAAAGGATTGCTTTTTCCAAGGATCATGGTAAATGCCTGTTACACAATAGGAATGTCTCTTTTCTTTGTTCTGTGACCTTGCTTCTCTCTTTCTCTCTCTCTTTCTTCTGCTTTCTGCATGTTATTGCAATGGAAACAGTGAAAGCTTAGCATCTGTAATCAGGAAGAGGAATTTCCTGATCAGATTCAAGCAAATATGACCCCTCTGCTGCTCTAAGTTAACACCAGGATACCACCCACTGAACACTGTTGAATGCCTCACCTGGCTACAGAATCTCAAGATTTTACTCTATAAAACCATTTCATATATACTACTATACAGGCCACACTGGCACTGTGTAATACACAATATATGCTCAATACGTATGTTTATCTTCAAAAGTATGATTTTTCTAAGAGATAGCATAGTTCTATCCAAGTGGTATGGCCAGAATAGAAATAGTGATTCAAAAACATGGTATATTTGTGTGTGTGTGTGTGTGTGTGTGTGTGTGTGTGTGTGTGTGTGTTTTACTGGGATGGAACCTAGGATTTTTGAAGTAAACTACCCTCCTCTTATATTTTTTATTTTAAAATTTGAAACATGGTCTCTCTAAGTTGTGCAGTTGCTCATCATGGGATTTAGTTAGCAATCCTCCTGCCTTAGCCTTAGAGGCATGCATGGCTAGATCCTTTCCATGCCTGGCTAGATCCTTGTCTTAATCTGTTCAGGTTGCTGTGGTAAAATACCTCACACTGGATAACTGGTAAGCAACAGAAATTTTATTATTCACACTTGTGCAGGCTAGCTAGTCCAAGGCTAAGACACAAGCAGGTTTGATGTCTGACAAGGCCCTGCTCCTCATGGATGGGGTCTTCTATGTGTCTGCACATGGCAGAAGTGGCAACACCTCCTGAAGGCCTTATTTTATGAGGCACTAACCCAACCCAGGAGGGCAGAGGCCTTATGACCTATTGCCTCCCAACATGCCCATCTCTTAATACCTTTAGCTTAGGGATTAGGTTTCAACATATGAATTGTAGAAGAATCATGGCAATCCCCTGCCACAAATTTTATGCCTGGAATTCTATAATGAGAAGTTTTTAATATTAGCTTGACTTGAAAAGCTCAGCCCTGTAAAGGATTTTATATATCTAACCAAAAGTGAAAGTCTGAACCAAGCTTAGTGCATACATATCTTGAAACAAGAACAGATTTCAGGTAGGTGGGCTGAAAAGAGAAAGGCCTTGCTGCTTCGTGGAGTGGAGTGAAGGAGAGGGACTGAGAAGCCAGATGACCTGTAGGGGAAGCGAGCCAGGTACAGGCATCACCTTGCTCCTCGTGCTGGGCAGGGCCGAGCCTGGACAGGTGTTTTGTGACAGACGTAGCAAAAGGCACAGGCACCCTCTGGGTCCAACCAGCACTGCCCAACAGAACTTTCTGCAGGGATGGACACGGTCCCTATCTGCTCTTTCCAATATAGTTACTAGCCACGTGTAGAAGATGAGCACTTAAATTGTGGCAGGACAGATGAAAAACTAAATTTTTAACTTAAAATTTACATATAAATAACCATATACAGGTAATGGCTACTGTATTAAATGGGATAATTAGAGACCATGATGCCTGTGAGAGCTCTGCCAGTGTGTACCGAGACTAGACAAAACTCTAGTTTCTTTAGTTCTGTCTTTCATTTTTTTAATTGAAAGACTATTTGCAAATGATATTATACCAAATTAGCATTATTATACTTCCACACATGAGTACCTACGAAGCACCAAATGATTCTATTGCTATTTTTAAATCTAGCAACCGACATTCAGGATAAAGGTTATTATTCTCCTTATTTTTTTAAATATGAAAAAGCTGAAGTTCTGAGAGGTCAGGAAGATATTTCAAAGAGGGAAGGGCAGAGCTGGAATTTAAACCTATAGTTCTGACTTTGAAGCCTATGTGCATTCTATTATAGCCACTACATATATTGAATATATAAAAATATTTTAAAATTCTGCCTAACTCTATTTTTCTAGATCAAAGCACACCTTTTGTTCGATTTTATTAGCAGAAAGAGTAAAATTTTCCCTGCCTCCATCACTCTCAGTACCTATTTCCTTCTGTATTTTTGATACAAAGAGAGTGGCTGTCATGCACTGGCATAGGCAGTTCTCTTAGGAAACCCAAATGGAGTCATAAAAGGCATAGACAAATTTATGACTAATAGCAGCATAAATTGCTACTAGCGCTCTGGAATTCAGCTATTTTTAAAGGTTGTTTGGAAGGATAGTTGCATGTTCTCCCCGCACAGTATTTGAGGTAACTATTCATAGCTGAACACTGAGGTGGATTAATCCTGTTATGACTGAGTTCAAAGCCTACGTTCTTATGACTAGCAAATTAATCAGATTATAGATTGAGCTCAGTTGTAAACTATCAGTTTATTAGTTCCAAGGAAAGTTATCTACTGGTGTCATTATACAAAAATACTGACTGCTGGAAAATGTAAGACTTATGAACATCAAACAAAAACAAATGTCTACATATTCTAACAAATGTATGAGAGGCAATGTTAATTTTAGAGGAGGCAGGAATGAGTAATGCAACTGGCCACACAGCTGTAAATAGGATCCCAATGAATGAATTTTTTAAGTGTTCTTTTCAATCATAAGAGGTAGTCTTCACAAACAAGTTTAGGCAGCAATAAAATGAGGCAAAGTGGAAATAGAAAAGCAAAGTATTCATCAAGTCATACAGTGCTGGAAGGAGGGCAGGGGCTGGAACAAGCAAGTAAGGCCAAGGGTCGGCTATTTTAGGAACAAATAGTATGCAAAGATGAGAGCCGAAAGGGAATTTTTGAAAACTAAGAGTTGGATCTCCAGATAAAACCAGATGATACATGAAGTAAAAGTGCATGGTGCCAAATGAAGAGAGGGTCAGATATTTATGAAAAGTTACAAGCAGGGCACTTGTCACTAAGCAGGATATGAGTCATGAGTCAGGCAAAGCAAAAATCACAAAGTCAAAAATAGAATTATGGTGTAGATCTCAAATATCTCCCCAAAAGTCTCATGTGTTCAGATGAGGGGCTTTCAGAAGGTGATTGGCTCATAAGGGTTTTGACTTCACCCGATAAATCCATAGATGAGGTCTAACTCAGGGGCATTTGAAGGAGGGGACGGCAGTTCTGTAGGCAGGCCCAGCTGAAAGGAGCAGGTTATGGAGGCATGACCTTGCAAACTGCGTCTGGCCCCAGGGTCTTCCTCTCTGGCTCCCTTCCCTCTCTCTTAGCCGTTTGGCTGCCATGAAGCGAGCAGACTTCCCCCGTAATGTCTGTCTTGAAACCAGTTGACCATGGACTGCAGCCTCTGAAACTAGGAAATAAAGCTTCCTTCCCTTGAATTTTTATCTCAGATGTTTTTGCCACAGCCACAAAAAGTTCACTGACACAAACAGAAACATGCAGCTAGCAGGAGGGCTGCAGAACAAGGTAAGAAAGTCCCTGGGAGCACAGTTTCAAGGCCTGACCACTGAAGAAGGAGATCAAAGCAGGGAATCACCTATAAGAACTGAGCACTACGGTGTCTTAGGTATCATCAGTTTGCGTGCAAGAGGATGAAAGAAGAGTCCCTCTGGATTTGATCCTAGGATGGGGAGTACAGCAAATGTAAAAGGCCACACTCACCCTGTGGCACGTGTTAAAATGTTATTGATCACCTTCACCTTGTTCATCAAAAAAGGCATGCTTTGGAAAACTCCTTGAGATTCCATGCTGCCCCACCTGAGTCCATGGAGTCACTTTGTCCATGTATTTATTATGTTCTCCCATTCACACGTGTAAAGTCATGGCAATTGTACTCAGATTTTCTTTCTTTGCTAGGAGCCTTGGCTTTCAGCAGAGTCAAGGGTGGAGAAGAAACGGGTAGAGGAGGTGTGTCTTGGAGTCTGTTGTCTCTGAATATCAGCAACAGAACCTGCTTGTACCCTCTTGCATATCTTTGATTCTCCCTCCCTTTCATCTTGAAATTATTACTTAGGCCTCAGTCCACAGAGCACCAGAGCTACTTGGAAAACAACCAATTAATCTCATAATTACCCTAAGAGAAGCATTAAAACCAACAAAACATGTAGAGGGTATGCCTATAGAAGCTTACAGATATTTTCTGTAATAAAGAACAAAATTTATATTCTATCTAGTAGCATATGCCCAGAAGGAGATAAAGATGCTATTGAATGATGGGAAAGAACATTGCTAAGCACTAATGCAGTCACACTGTCTCTAGGGTTATGTTCCTAGACGGAGATAAATCTAACAATCAAAACAGTGTTTTCTCAGATCCAATTTTAAAATGCTTCCTGAAATTTCTTTCTTGTTCCTTTGTTTATAATTATTTCAAACACTTTTTTTTTGTCATCTATGAAGAAATTTGAAAAGATTGGGTCTCTGTTGGATCACAGGATATAAGAAGGACCTGTCCTTGCTTAAATAGGCATTTGTTGGATTTTTTAAAATCTCTGTATGATTTTTGCAAGCTAGAGGTAAGAAAGGTGACTGAAGCTTCTAGAATACAGAAAAACTACAAAAGAAAGCTCCTCTTTTATAAATGCTATTGTCTTATATAACCCCCTGGCAGACACCCAGTTTCCATTTCGTAAAGCTCTTGGGAGTCAATTTGTCATCTGATATTTTGTAGAATTTGCAGTAAATTGGAAGAACTGAGTTATGCTACTAAACTTCAGCAAACTATTTCATATTTTAGTTCTTTGGGAAACTAAATAGAAGGAAGTTATTTTTTTTTCTTTCCTCTTCAATTCTAACATCTAGAACAGTTTCTTGCCAGTAATAGGTGTCCAGGAATTGTTTTTACACTGAAATGGAATTTTGTAAATTTTTCCTACTACTCAATATAGAACTAAAAAATATGAAGTCAGAGCAAAGCACAGTAGCATATGTGTGTGATTCCAGCACTCTAGGAGGCTGTGTCAGGAGGATCACAAGTTCAAGCCCAGCCTGGGGAACTTAGCAACTTTAGGAGAACTTGTGTCAAAATAAAAAAAAAATTAATTAACAGGATTGGGAAGTAACTCTGTGTGAAGCCCTTGGGCTCAGTCTTCCGTATCACTAAATAGAAAGAGAGGAGGGAAGGAAGGAAGTAAGGAAGGAAGGAAGGAAAAAGAAGGCCAGCCAGACAGTCAGGAAATTGTACAAGTCTTCTTCCCAAGCTCTGCAGACATCAACCACCCAGACTTCTGCCTTTCCTAGGTTGAGAAATGAGCATCTTCCCTTGCCCTCCCTCCTATCCTCCACATTCTCCCCCTTTCTTTCTTCTTTCTCCTGTGTATTCCTGTCTTTCTTTCCCTACCTTATTTTTTTCCTTTCTTGTCCTCCTTAGAGTTCATAACCGAGAAGTATATGCACAAAGGACAACAGATAATGGGGAAATAAGTCACACCTTTATTCATAGTTGAGTCAGGACTCAATGATTCCAGTGCAAGTCTCTCAGCAAGGTAAATTTGGAGGAATGGGGTTTAAGAAGCAAAGCTCCTGAGATGATCAGGTAGAGTATTTATGCTGAAAACCACCTCTAAAAAGACATGGTATCTTATAGCAAGAACACAGGCCTTGCCAAGATCCTTCACTTCCTTAGAAAACTGAATAAAGGGAAACTGCTTTTTCTCTTCTTCAAGTAGAATCCACACCTAAGAGCCTTACACATGGACATGGCAACAGCAGCAGAGCTGTTCATGTGGACTTTTCCTTGCACCCGTGGGAATTCTGATCCGGGTAAAGCACAGAACATCCATGGTCTCATAGTCTCACCAGCCAGAAAACCATGTGGTTTACTTTGCAGAGGCACTGGAGAACTAGGGGTGAGGTTCAGGGGTGGGGAAAAGGGTGGAAATACCAGCTTCCCACGGGCAGAGAGAGGAAATAGAAAGAAACTAAAAGTTTCAGGACAGGGAAGGCCAGGTATATAACTGGGCAGACCATCTAACATTCTATGTGATCTTCATTTTACAGAAGAAACCCAGTTATAGCTCTGTGACTTTGCTCTAAGCCTTACTGCAACTGTAGGTGTATAAGAGATATCCCTGCCTGCCACCTGCCTGCCACCTCCCATCAACGCTCCGTGTTACCTCTCTCTCCTAATCTCTTCAGGCTGCCGCCAAATCTGGCTGCTTTTCAGTCTCCTAAACCATCTCTTTACTCTTCTGTCTCCGGTCTTTGATGATTTTATTCCCTTCTCCTCACTGTGCTGCGATCATAAGGTAATAGTCTGCAAGACTCAACGGAGATACACTTCCGTAAGACAGTCTGTGGTGATTGTCAGCAGAGCGGTCAAACCCTCATCATACATCAAAAGTGTGTCTTGTGAGGCAGAGGGTAAAGATCTAGCAATCTGAGTCTAAAAGCATTTAGACTTTTAGACTGGCTCCTTGGCAAGTTACTTACTTTATCTTAGCACTCAGGTTTTAAATTTTTATATTTTTTTGTCAAATTGGGTGTGGTGCCTGAGTCCTTGTACATACTAGGCAAGTGAGCCCCAACCTTTTGGCTTACTCATTTATCATATAGAGAGTTGTCAGGTCATTCACTGATATTATGTAAATTATATAGCATAATCCTGGAGGTATGTAAATCACCACAGAGGGGACCTTCTATCATCGCTTGTATTTTAGTACCCATTACAAAACATGGTGAATTACAGTTATTTGTTGAACTGAATCGTCTTCTCCCACTGGATGATCCATTTGGTGGGGGAACAAGAGTAGCTGCCCATTCATTTGTCCCGTTCATCACCACCCAGGTATCTTGCACAATGCATACAGTCCATATATGTCTGATTGATGGAAGAGACTTAAATGTGTTGAAATAGAGTTTGCTATATCAGTGTACAGTGTACTAAACCATTAATCACTTGTCTAATTGCCCACCTAAGTGGGACCCTATGATTATTAACTAATCAATATCTACAACAATACACATATCCATTTATTTCCCTTTATATTTATGTACACACAAAATGATTTGTAAAGACTATGCTTTACTTTTATAAAGTGCCACTACCTATTAATTATTTATCATAACTTCTACTTAGCCTTTACCAGAAGGTCAGACATTCACAGATTTTTTCTGATCTGGTTAAGTATTAATTTTGTTGAGTTTAATCTCATTTTCTATCATAGCTCACTTCTTATCAAGACATTTTAAGACACTCAGTAAACTAGTGGAGTTTGTTGAAAGGTCCTTGATAATTGAGGGTAATAATGGCTCTTTGTACAACACAGCCTGAGCATTTCTGCTTTACTAGGGTAGGCAAATGTCGAGTGGGTTTGGAATGGCATCTAGACACTGCTGTGATGTAGACAGGCACCCTTCCCAAGAGTGTATTAGTTTCAACCACATTGCTTTTAAACTCAGTTTAAAACAACAAAGGGCAAAGGGAGGGTGCAGATCAGTGGTGCCAAGCACATGTGAGATCCTGCATTCAAACCACAGCATGCAAAAATTTAGAAAAACTGAAAAAGAGAAAAAAAATAAATATATCAACAACATAAAACCTCTGTGAATATAGGAACTTGGCATCCCATGAACAGCACCTCCAGAGGCAGAGATTCTTCCCAAATGTGAAAAAGACAAACAGGGCCCTTTTGTTCCCGGCATCCATCGGAAAGAGAGATTCCAAACCCCAGAGGCCGAAGGGGCACTGGCCCGGGGCGAGGAGCCTGCCAAACACCAAAGATGGTTCCCAGGAATCTTCTGCTGCTGGCTGAAGTGCTGACAGGCTCTGGAGCGGAACGATCAGGCTGTTAATAGGAATACATGGCTCAGAGAGTCAGCAATCAGCCTCCTCATATTTCCCAGACCTCCTTCACTTCGTTTCTCTCTCCCATTCTAAGCACAGATTTTGTTTCTAAAACTATCTTCCAATAAAGCTTTCCTGCTTTCCCCCACCAAGAAGCACGATAAAGCTTTAAGGTGCTTCAAGGCAAGTGGAATTATTTCCCCTCACCCCGACCTGGCCTGCCCAGCAGCGAGCACCCCTGGGCGCTGGGAAAGGAAGGCTGGCAGCTGGCAGCTGTCCCTCCCCTGTCTGTTCACATCTTCCTTGGCATCTCCTTCACCTCAGGCTCAGTCATGTCTTCTGGGACTTCACAGGGTAATGAAAGTATTGTTTGCTTACAAAGAATGTAGGAACCCCTGAAGTCCACACATCTTTTCTATTTTCTTTTCTTCTAGAAAATTTTATTTTCTAAAAAGCACATCTAGTACAAGTTTGTTCTGGTGGTTTAAGAGCCATCGTTGCCTCAGAGCACATGATTATTGTTAGGTAATAAAAGTGAGTTTATGGATTTAAAAACTGAAAAGACAGAAAGAAGAAGGAGGGAGAGAGACAGACAGACAGACAGACAGACACACATTGGCCAAAAATATGAGCTGCCCTAGTAATTACTTTCCTATTTACAAGGAACCCCTTGAAACTTGCCTGAGGCACCTAAACACTGTGGATAGCTATCATCTTGTTTTTACTTTCCCAGTGGCTCTCAAAAACCATGTGACTAAAGTTTGGCCTATGGAATGCAAGCAGCTTTGGGTGCACTTAGCAGAGCATATCTCTGAAGCCTGGGGCCTGCTCATTTGTCCAGCCCTTCCTCACTCAGTCTTGCTGCCTGGATCAGGGCTACTGTTGAGTCAAAGGCAGCGTCCTAGCGATGACAGAGAAACGAGGTAAAAGGAACCTCATGCAACACGAGCTCTATCTCAGCCCTGAGTGTCAATCTCTGTACTATTGCACAAAAGAGGAATTCAGTAATGTACTGTTTATACCACTGTTGAGTTTCTATTATTTTAATGCAGCTAATCATATTTCAGGCTAAGGTAGATGTTCCATGAAGCTAAAGAGGGTAGGCTTCAGAGACCTTCCCTCGTAGGAGTATTCCAAGGCTTGACCAAGAACATTGGAATTGTGTTGACATGATCATCTTGTATCTTTTTTTAAAAAATGGTTCTCATGATTGCATAGACCCTACACCTTATCCTTCATGGTCAGTTACCCCATTGTATGTCTCCTCTGCAGAGATCCACTCTCCACTTAGTCAACTTCACAAAGCATGTAGTAAATAGACCATAATTTCTCATGCATAAAGTCAACAATATATTTAGTGATATAAAGGAATAGAATAGCCCATGTTTCTCAGAGTATATTCTTAGACATCATGCATTATTATATTGTAAGAAAAAGGAGTTTCATGGTCATGTAACTTAGAGAAACACAATATTAGCTAGTATTAATATATTTTATCTACATATTAACTACAATATTTCTTAGAGAAGGTAATACATGAACATGCATTCTAGGTATTCCAGCAACAAAGAATGCGCTTGTTTCCTAAACTTATTAGACCACCATGTGCTCACTTTGGCAGCATGTATACTAGACCACCAGATCCCGTTTTGCACTAGCTAGATTTCTATGGAGCAAAATTTACAACACTGTCCTGGTCTCACCAAAAAAGTATTTGTAGGTTATCTCTAAGGGGAAACTGTTGGTTTTTAGGTAGTATTAGTATAAGAAAGTACTTTTCCTTCCACATCTTCTTTTTTCAGGTTGTAATCTGTAGTGTTTTGTTCAGTGAGCATTCAATGCAGTCACGCTGGCATTTCTGGATTGATCCTGACTCACTTCTGAGGTCTCCTGGGAAAAACTAGAAGTATTATGTACAAAATTTTAAGTCACTTGTAGAGGAAAATGTTAGAATCACACTGAAGTTCTCACTCCCGGGAGCGGGTTATTTGATGGTGAGATACAGAAAGCTGCAACCACAACTGAGATGTGATTCTTATAAGGGACTTTTCTAATTTCTCCCATCAGCATTTGTGCAAATATCCAGACACAGTATGTGAGCCAGAGTTTCATTGCAGAGAAATCATTGCCTCCACAATATATGTCTTCAAATGAAATTTAATGACTTGCTCTTACATTGGTATTTTAGGATTTTCATAATACAATACCCCAAACTGTGTGACTTAAAACAACAGAAATGTATTTTTTCCTACCTGGTAGTTCAGAAATCCAAAGTCACTGGGTCAGCTGGACTGTACTTCTTCTGAGTCTCTTGAATAGACCTTCCTCCCTCCTGGAGTGGCATAGATGAACAGATCTTCCTCTCTTCTGGGGTGGCATAGAAGAGTAGATCTTCCTCCCTTCTGGGGTGGCATAGAAGAGTAGTCCTTCCCTTCTTCTGGGGTGGCACAGAAGAGTAGACCCTCCTCCCTTCTGGGGTGGCATAGAAGAGTAGATCTTCCTCCCTTCTGGGGTGGCACAGAGGAGTAGACCCCCCTCCTTTCTGGGGTGGCCATAGATTCTTAGTCACTCTTGGTCTGCAGTTGCAACACTCCAGTCTTGCCTTAGTCTTCACCTGGCACCTTCTTCTCCCCAGAAATGGCTTCAATATTGGTTTCAGGGAAAGCACAAGTCAACCTACAACCACACTACAGAATCTTTAATAGTTTACTGGACAACATAAAGTCACAGTGATAGAGCTGTGTTAGAAATCAAAGGGCCTAATGGGCCCTAGCCAAGCCTAGGTTGTCTTTTTTCATATACATGAATGAGGGTAGCAGCACACTCCTTGATTTCTCTGTAAGAATCGTAAAAAGATTTGGAAAAGTGCTCTATTGCCTTTCAGCAATGGTGGAAGTGTTATTGTTTCCAAAGAGAAACATGGCTAATGTGAGTAACTGAAATGTGGCGTAGCCTCTTATAACTTGCCTCAGGCAATCATTTTCACCTCTGTCCTACTCTTCTCTCTATTACATAGTACATGATTTTTTTTTATTGCTGTCCATATACTCTCTACTAAGTGATGTCAGATGGTGAAAAGAATCCTTGTCAGTATGGCCAACTCACAAATTGAATACAAAGCACTAAGTAATGGGAAAATACCATAGCGCTTTAACAACTCTTTGTTTGAAATCAAAGTAAAGGGCTGGTAAACGCCAGCAGAATACTTTAAGGCTAACTACTAGTTAGTGTATCCAAAATTATTCAGGCTTAATTGAGTATGTACTACTGTACTCTTAAAGCCTTTGATGCTGTGGTAAGGAAATAGTAGAGCCATAGTCTGTGAGCTTTAGATGCTGGTGGTTGTAATGTGAATTTGCAAGCTACTTTTAATTTCACAGAAGTCACTCAAATCATAGTTTCATTTAGTTAGTGCAGGATAAATATCAGTTTGTTAATACTGATTATTTCATGCTGTGTAGATGCTCTCTTTGACAATCATGTATCATTCTTAATTAATAATTAACAAAAATTCTTATTAAACATGGGGATAATGGCAGGTTGAGATTTTTTAAAGAGATTCTTCATAGTTAAAACATTGAGAAAAGGGCAAAAAGTGAGCATGGATCATATGATTCCCTCGTAATGAACACTGGAAAAAAGAGGCAGGCTTCCAAATACTTGGTTCTATTTCTATTTAAACCCACAACTTGACTTAAATGCCTTTTAACTATGACCTTCTAGAATTTCCTGCACAAAATGTTTAAAATGTACTTGATTGATGGATTTATTTAGCATCACAGGACGTCCTGTATCATTTCAAAGGCTGTGGAGGCTGACTTTGTTCTTCACACCATAAGTAAGCAAAGCCAAAAACACTTACAAAAAAATAAATTAATATATTCAAGAAAAACCTCAAACAAGGCAGAACGCTTTTGTGATATGGTGCATTAGAATGATACAAAGCCTATGAGAGCAGTGTAACTATCCCTGAAAGATCTTCGACAGGAAATCAGAATGTACCTCCTAAGCGGGTGATAATGAGCAGGCACAGCTGGAATGCCTGCCCTCCTTTGTGATGTGACAACCCCACCAAGTTCCCTGTGATCTGTGGCACCCCTAAGAATATGAGTAGAAACTGCATCCCCTGGCCTTTCTTTGGTGATTTCTACTGCCTTCCCTAAATTTTAATTTAGTAAGATTGTAATACAATCTTTTCCCCTTAGAGTAGAGTAGGTCATTACAGGAAATCATTTTCCTACCTCTATAAAAGATGTTCCCAGATGTGGGCCAGAATTTGTTTTCCCTTTCTTCCAAAGATTCTGCCATAAGCAGCTACTCACCTTCACTTCTCCAATAAGTTCTTAAAGTAAGCTCATTTTCTTTAAAGGAGTGGGTATCAGACCGGCTGTTGGGGGGCTGTGAATCAAGGAAAATAACTCCCTTAGTGTTTTTTAAGGTAAACTTTCTTATGATGTATAACATACATGTGTACCAACCAACCTTAACAGTATGACTGAATGACATTGAATGCTGTAACTGCTCATGGGTCCACAACTAGAATAAGAAATAGGCCAGTGCTTCAGAAGCTTATCCAGGCTGCCTCTCAGTAACTCCCCACCCTACTCTACTCCAGAAGATAACCAAGATCCTGACCCCTAGTACCATAGGTTAATGTTGCCTCTCTTTCAGGCTTAAGGAAATGGGACTGGACTGAAATATTCTTGTACTTAGCTCAAGAGTATTTGTTGAGTCTGCTGGAGCAATAATTCCATTTTTATTATTGACTCATATTATGTGCTATGAAAATGGAACCATTTATTTTTCTGTTCTAACATGGATGAGCCTTTGGATGGTTTCTAATATCTGACTATAACAAAAAATGGTGCAATAAAAATTGTGGTGCATGTCCTTTGAGGGCATGTGAATACATTTCTGTGGATTATATCCAAAGTATAGTTTCTAGGTCACAAACAGTAACATCTTCATGCAGGCTTCTATCAGCTATTAAGAACCCATTGTTAAAGATTAAATCTACCATTCAGTTATTAAATACAGCCATTATTAAAATTCAAGTCATAAAAATTTATAATTAAGTTAAATACATTATTTTTAAAACAATAGCAATATGTATTCAAGACTCCTTCATTTCTAACGGCGACTGTCTGTACTCCCAAGGTCATTTGCATTTATTGCCATCTGTATGGTAGAAGTATGACAAAATGTCATAGAATTCTGCATCTCTTCCCAACTCTGCTTCAGAAATGTCATGTTGGTAACAGAGCACTGGTTGTGGTGGTAAAAATTGGCAACCACTAAAAATTCAGTGTTTGATTTGTTTTGGTTATTGGGACACAAGTAAGAGATAGAATAAAAATTAACAATGAAAGTCATGTCTATAGCCATTACATTGAGAATAGCATAAACATGAAGGAAATATTTTTTTAAATATTTGGTAACTTATTCAATACAGCAAAGAATTATGTAATGAGCAAGTAAATGAATGACCTTCTAACATAAATCTTTTTGCTTAACTTTCATTTTGTTAATGTTGGCAAAAACAACAACATTAATGTTGGAAGGATAATTGAAGAGTGTTAAATAATTCGGAGCACATCAGTGGTCAGAAAGAACAGTAATAATCAATGGCAGTAAAAAGTGCCATGTATTTTTTCAATATACGTTCCTATCAGCAGTATATGAAAATTTTAGTTACTTCATTAATGTACTTTCTTTCTTTAAATTTTAGCCATTCTGGTTATATAGTGAATAACGATGTTGGATAACATGTCAAATGTTTATTGGCCATTTAGATATTGCCTTGGAAAAGAATCTATTTTTAAACCTTGTGAACATTTTCTTATTGGAATCTGTGTTTTTCTATTGCTTCTTGTGCACTCTTTATATATTTACTTTCAGGTATATACTATATCTGATACTTTGTGGCTTCTCCTAATGCTTTTTGTCATATGTACTGCTGTCTTTGTAAATTGACAATTGCTTGTTTTAATGATGTCTTTTAGAAACTATTTTAACACACCCCTTATCGATATTTTCCTCTGCACTTCTGTTGTACTGTTTATCTACTTTGCAGTGCTAAGGTGGCATTTTGTTAAAAACCTTACCATGCATATACAGTGGTCTTGTACGTTCTTATATTTGCTTTCCCAGAGAGTTGTTGTTCCTCCATATTTAGCATACAGCACATCTCAAGTTGATTTTTGTACCTTTGTATGGGATGAAGATTAAAATTCAATTTTTATACACAAGTATCCAAATATTACCCATCTATTTTTTTAGAAGCGAGTCTCCTGGAAGCCTCCTGGAGGTCCTAAAAACTGTATCCAGATGCTGTATTCTAATTTTCCCATCCTGGACAAATATTATCCATCTAAATTTACCATGTGGATAGACACATAGCCAATGTGTGTGTAGCCATATATCATTTTATTGACAGATCATTATACTGTATGGAAATGTAGAATAATCTTTGTCACAAATCAAAGAATTATATTTTTGTGTATCTCTTTATGGACTCACTACTCTGCTCCACTGGTTAATTAGCCTATCCACGTTTCAAGAACATAATGCATAAAGTAAGCATTATTTATTATCAAGTTGTGTACATCCTCTACCTTTATTTGTCTTCACAGTTGTGTTGGTTATGCTTGGCTCTTTGTAATATATTTTCACAAAGATTTAAACCAGCTATTTCTCAGTTTGAGGAAAGAGGGGGATAAATCACGTGGCATAATCCACTGAGATAGTGTGTGAGTGACAGAGTCAGCCTTCCAGATGGCGATGATGTATTAGGTTTGGAAATTTTATCATTGGAATGCCTCGGGGTGTAAGCAATAGAGAACTTTAAACCAACTGGCTTAAATGTTTAACAAAAGAAAATATATCAAAACAAAACAAACACAACTTTGTGGTCTTCCTACCAACAGACTATTTGAGGGAATATGGTCTTGTTCTTGATATTTTCAGAGTCTCTGGATCCACTCCTGTATGATTTTGTGCTCTGTAGGTTTTGATATTACTGTATTTTATCCTCAGGCTGATAAAGATGACTATAGTTACAGGGAACATGTCTACAAACAATAATATCCAAGGGAAGAAGCACTAATCATTTTCTATTTCTTTTTTGTTGTTGTTGTTATTTTTAAAGACCAAAGAGTGGAGACATATGAACCAGAATAAGCCATAAACAATACCAAAAATACAAAATTATACAGAATGTAGTAGGGAATTAGCACTGGATGTTGTATTACATAATGTTATCTTCACATTAGTTATCACATAAACATTAAAGGAAATACCAAATTATAGAGAAGATAGTAGGGAATTAGCACTGGATGCTGTATAATATAAAGTTATTTTCACTTCTGTTAATACAAAAACGATTGAGGAAATACAGAACTATAGAGAACATAGAAGGGAATTAGCTCTGGATGCTGTCCTACATAGTGTTACCTTCACCTTTGTTACTCAGTTACACAGATGATGGCCCATTTGATCATTCAATTTTCTCCTCCCTCATCTCCGTTGCCCTACCACTCAATCAGTCTTCTTCCCTGTGATAATAACTGTACTCCTGGGTTTATCTATACCCCTGGGCTCTCGTCTTGGGAAGAGATATAGCTGCCTCGGACTATACTATAACATACATACATGGGTGTATACAAACTGCCATGGTTGGAGGTGGAAAAGCACCTATGCTCACAGCGGACCACCCGGCTCCATCCCATCGCCATGCTATGGGTGGGGGTGGGTCCAGTCTGTGGGGCGCCATCAGCGGGGCCCACAGCGGGAGCAGGTGTGGGGCCCACAGCAGAACAGCCGCGGGGCACGCACCCCTGTCAGGGTGCCCTCGGTGACCCGTTTGGCTCTGTCCCGTTGCCTCGATGCCGGAGGCCCTTTCTTCTCCTCCTCCCTCCTCCTGATCTGCAGTATTACCATTCCCCACCCCTTGCAGCTGGGCATTGGACAAACTTATGATGCTTGGTATAAGGGTTTGAAATCTCCCCGGCCCTTTCTCACTGTGTTATTTCAGGGTATTAACTGAGTTTAAAGATTAGTTCTAGAACAGGGTTGGAGGATTTTCTCGGGTCTGCTGTATAGAGTATGTTGTTGTTTTCCAGACTCTCGGTCTGCTGTCCCTCATCCAATTTGTTGCTATGGGTTCATGCAAAGTCCACATGCACAAGCTGTAAGGAGACCCTCTTGGTGCTCACATTAATAGTTTGGGGTGAGCCCTGGAGACCGTGAATTCGTCCCATTGTTGCCAGGAACAGGCAGTGCTTGCTCAAGCCGCCTAGACTCAAGGTGCTCCCAGAGAGAGTTCAGGGTGGGAGCTGAGTTCTGGCAACCCAGCTCGTGCTTCCTGCCTGATGTTGGAGTGAGAAGGGCGTGGAGTCACACAATCCACCTCCATCTGTATCCCCCTCCTGTTGCAGTCTGGAGCCCCCGTCCACTCCTCGGCAGGATCCCTGGGAGCTGCCACGGCTCGCTGCCGAGGTTCCCTGCTGCTCTCCATGGGTAGCGGCTCACCCAGCAGAGAGGCAGGGGACCACTGCCTCGAGGCAGGCGCAGAGCCAGACGTAGTGGGCTGTGTACTAGTTGCATTGATTCTCTCCAGGCGCTGATTAGGAAGGTTGCCGCAGGGTGGGGACTCTGCCCCAGTGGCTGTGGTAACTTATCCTCACACTGGATTCAACAACTGCTCCTGACCGCCATTCCCTCTTTTCCTGGCTGCGCCCTCCCCTCTCCAGCCCTGGACCAGCTCTCAGAACTCTGCTCTCCCCTGGCCGAGTCGGGAGGCTTCCATGAGCGTGGGTCTCTGAAGCTGAAGCTCTTTCCTTTCTGTCCTTCACATGTTGCTATATTCCTATATTCCTTTGTCTGAGTGGCATTCCTCCGGGAGGTTCTCTCTCTGCTGCCTACCCGATCGCCATCTTGAAGTCCTCTTGTAAAATTTATTTAGTTATTTGTTTCTTTCTAATGAATTGACCATTACATTTCTAAAGTTCTGAAATGGCCAACAGCCCATAGAAAGATACCACTTTAGGCTCCTGCTTGAAACCAACAGCTTCAGAAAACTGCGGGCCTTGATTCAGGGCCACCGTTTTCTATTTCTTTCCCCAAACAAAAGCATGCTCCTGCCAGACCTCCCCTTTTGTCTTCTTGGACAGAATCATGTCCTATGTCTTTGCCTAAATTAATGAGTAAGGAAAATCCAAACTGTATTGGTTCCTTATATTCCTAATAAATCAATTCTGATACCAGTTGTGTGGGTGTTCTTCCCCAACTTCAATTTGATTCAGTTCTCTTATGGATATAAACTGGATGTTTTATAATTCAATTCCAACATTCACCTTAGTTAGTATAAGTCCCATAGGTTAAGGGCTCATCATTTCTCTAATACTCTCTTCATTCCCAGTTCAAATATCAATCTCAAATAATAGGTATCCAGATTACTCATACTTCTACTCCACTTGGCTATCAATTTCCATAATGTTGTCATAGGAATAGGTAGAATTTTTTCATATTATTTCTCGAGCTACTGGGAATATGTCTATGTAATCATTATGTCTAAGAATTCCTGCCACATGCCCATGATCTTATATACCTTATTTATTCTATTTGTCTTTAATTAATAGCCTATGTCTTTATTTTATGCAAATTAATAGCTTTGTGTGGGTAAAACACCAGCCTTTTACAAGCATTTCTCTACACTTGCCTCCTTTCTTGGCTAGACAGTGGCTAGCGGGTAGGATCTGAGCAATGTATGGCACATTAAGCTTTGCTTTTACTCTAGTTTTATCTTACCTAAGTTTCTAGCCTCTCTTTCCATTTCAAGTGGTCTTCGGCCACATCTCTTTATTGTAGAACTTTGTGGCAGCAACAGAAGTAGACAATATTCAAATTGCCCACTTGACGTGACTGTTGCCAAAGCAGGCCTGTTTTGCTGCCAGAGTTGCAGATCACAGAAGTTGATCTATTTTACAAAAAAGAAAAGCGTTTATTCATGAAATGCCACAAAAGACTCCTGAAGGACAGGGATTGGGGTTATTTGTGGGATGAAGAAATGGGGTGATCTGAGGTATGTGGACAGCTGATTGGAGCTAAAGAAATGTGGTATAACCCGTGGTCTGTGCATAGGTAAATGAGCTTCATGACTTTTCACAGGATGCATGTTCAGAAAATGGTATCATTAGTATGATCAGAGGTGGAGCTTTTGGCCTTCTAAAATCAAAAGGTCACTCTTTGGACACTCATGTGGGGCTAAGTTGAAGGAGTAGGTTGCTTCAACTAGTTTGAGCTAGACAAATCCCTGAAAAAATGATTGTAATCATGGTTACCATAGGTCAGAGGTATTATCTACCATAAAGCTAGCAGAGGTTTATGAATTGCCTCACTGCTGAGCTAAGTGACTTCTACAATCAGCAATGAAAGCAAGTAACTAAAGGCAAATGAAGCCAGAGGGTTTGTGTAGGTTTTCTCTTGCTTTTTTGTTCTTAAAATTTAACGGAGGAGGGAGAAGGGTTCAAGCCTTTTACAAGAGAAAAAAGTAATTTCATTATGAGGACTTGGTTATGATATACCTTGTTTAGAACTAATTGTACACTGAATGACAGTGTGATTAAGTGTTTGATTACAGCACAGCAAGTCATCTGGCATAAACATTAGAGCCCTAACTCCCGTGCTCAATGAATTTCATATGTTAGAGTATGTTCCTCACGAAACCACATTCCTTATGATATAGTTAGTTTAATTACAGTTTATAGTTACCAACAAGGAAAACCAACATTTTGTTGTTTAAACAATAAAACATACACACACACACACACACACACACACACACACACACACACACACCTACACACACCCCCCCACATGTAATGAAAAGACCTGAAGTAGGCATAGACCTTTGGGTGAACCAGAAAACTAAATTTCTCTTAACCAGAAAAGAGAGCCCAAATCCTGTCTTGGAATGGTTTTGGTGCTGAGTATGGAAGTTACAGGGGAGACTGTTAACAGCAGTACTGGACGCTGATGACCTTGCCTGCACAAAGCTAATATTGACCTAGTAAACTTGACTGACCATGTTTTGGGTCCACATTTCTGTATGGTCTTTTCTCCTGGAAGTCCAAAAAGACTATAAGTCATAAAAGTCCCTCCTACTTTGGTTTTTCCCTCTTCTCAACTGTCTACCCTGTCCCTTCCTTTGTGACATTTTGGCCAGCAGAGACAACTGAGAGAAGGATAATGTTTTCCTATTTCCCTTTGTTCTGTCTCCCCACCTCCTTCTGTAGTCCAGCTGTCAGAAGGAGTTGGTCTTCTTTCAATTTTTTTTTTAATTTTCAAAATTAAAAAATTGACAAAATGACAATGAAGACAAAATCAAAACAACACAAAAACAACAAAAATGATACATGACCTCAAGACAAAATGATAGAAATTTACAATGGTTGCTGCATTATATACTGTTAACGTCAATGAAGTTGCTCAGTCCGCTAGACATATGAATGTAAGATTGATCAAACAATCAAAGACAGTAACAAGTAAAAAGATAAAAATTAAAAAAACATTGGAAATGATGCAGAGCTTCACCATACAAGATGGTAGGAGTTCAACAGTGGTTCTTATACCACATATTGTTGTTTCCAGATCTGTCATTCTGATTACAAAATTCAAGCATGCAAAACTGGTAAAGAAAAAAGGAAAATTTAAGCATTGACTGTTCCTCTCAATAAAACACAGACATCAGCAATACAACTATCCCAGCTATCCTTGTATATACATACAAATTTTGTTTTTCATTTTAAAGAGAAAAAAAAACCCAAAATAAAAAAACAAATACATAAACAAAACAGCATAGAGAACAATAAAAATGATACAGAATTTCAAAACATGGTGATATTAACAATGGTTGTTATATTACATAATACCTTCAAAATGAGTGACATGTATTGGCCCTAGATGTTCTCTGAACTTCTTGCAGGATGGAGTGGTGAATTCATCAGGTCCTGGGTTTTTCTTCTTTGGTGGGCTTTTAGTAGTGTTTCTATTTTCTTACACGTTATTGGATTATTCAGGGTTTTTTATTTTTTGGTTCATTTTTGGTAATCTATATTTACCAGGAATCTATCCACTTCTTCTGAATTCTTCAATTTATTGAAGTGCACATTTTCTAAGTAATTATTAATAATCGTAAGAATTTCCATGTCATCCATTGCGATTGTACCTTTTTCACTCCCAGTTGTGTTGATTTGAGGCTTTCTTTCTTTTTTTCTCAAGACTGGCAAAGGGGTTACCTATTTTGTTTTTTCACCTGAAGGTCCAGTGCTTCCATTTGTTGATTCTTTGTATTTTTTAGTTTAATTTCTGCTCCTATCTTTATAATTTTCTTTTTGTACTAGTTTTGGATTTGTACTGTTCTTGTTTTCCTAGGAACCTGTGGTGAATCATTAGGGTATTTATTTGGGCTTACTCTGTTTTTCTGAAGCAGTCATTCACAGCTTTATGCTGCCCTCTTGGGACTCCTTTCACTGTGTCCTATAGGACCTTGTGTGTTGTACTGGCATTATTGTTTGTAACATCTGAGAATGGAACTGTCTAATTTCTTGATTTTTTTTCACTGATTAGTCAACAGTATAGTTGTTTGGATTCCATGTGTTTGCATAATTTCTGTGATTTGTTTTGCCGTTGATTTCTAGTTTCATTGCACTATAGTCTGATCAAATATGCATGAAATATTTGATTCTTTTGCATTTACTGAAGCATGTTTTGTGAGCTAGGATGTGGTCTGTTTTGGAGAAAATTTCATGTGCTACTCAGACGAACATGTATTCTGTTGAGTGGAACACTCTGCTGATACCTATTATGTTCATTTGTTCCATGGTTTGGTTCAACTCTGATATTCCTTTGTTCATTTTTTGTTTAGTTGACCTGTCCATGTATGACAGTAAGGTACTGAAGTCCTGCTCTATAACTGTGCTGATGTTATATGATCTTTTTGGTCTAGTGTTTGTTTTATGAAGTTCAGTGTGCCAGTGTTAAGGTTTTCCCTTAACCAATACATAGTGACTTTATTTTCCTCTCCTCCTCCATCTTTGTCTTCTGCTGCTGCTGCTGCCTCTTCTTCTTCTCCTTTTTCCTCCTCCTCCTCCTGATTCTCCCTCCCTCCCTTCTCCTTCTTCTTCCGCAGCCTCCTGAATGCTGAGATTATACACATACATTACCATGCTTGGTCACTCGGCCTCCTTTGTCTCTTCTGATGCAGGTTTTGAGGCTCGACTTTTCTGAAACTGTGATAGCCCCTCTTGCTTGCTTTCGTTCTCATTGCATGGAATATTGTTTTTGATCCTTAAATTTTTTAGTCTATGAATTTCTTTCTGTATTAAATGTGTTTTTCTCTGGTTGTGTCTTCAAGGTTAAATTTTAAGCAAAATCTATCTACCTATCTATCTATCATCAACCCATCTATCTATCTCCCATCAATGTATTTTCCCCATGTTACTAGGAAGCAAACCCAGGACCTTCACAGTGAGCATCGTTCTCAGTCTATTTGCTTGTTTGGCACGGAGACAAATTCTCACTCAGTTACTGAGTTTCCCTGGCTGAGCTCGTCTCTTGCATCAGGCTCCGAGTGTTGGCACTACAAATGTATGCCATCACATCTGGCTATTTAGTATGAAGATTTCCTCTTCCTGTAAGGTCTACTTGCTATAACTGATATTACTTTGTTATCTATACTTCAGTTACCCTACTTATAATTGCTGTTTCTTAGAGCCTCTCTTCCAAGACTAACTCATTCCAAAATGTGGCTTAATATATTTTGGAATATTTGTTTCCTTCTTCTTAACTGCCATTTCAGTTTATCTCTCAGTGGTTTCTTGGAGACTGCTAGCTCACATATTATTTGTTTACATTCAGAAAGTTCATTAATTTCAATTCAACTTGAGAATAATTTATGGAATTGCTTTGAAGCAGACAGATCTCTGCTTCAACATCTTGTTTTTCTGATACATTTCTAAGTAGTTGTATGACCTCTGAGAAAGTGGTATAACTGTTCTGCAGCTCACTGGCAAGGCACAGACCTAATCATGACCACTGATTGGTATTGTATGATGTGGTATGCGATGGAAGGATCCTATGAATCCGATCACAAGAGAATATGAAAATGTCTTCTGAAAAAACTGTCATTACACCAGAGAGTGATTATTCCAGCTTCTAGCATAACCCTACATACCATGAATTTTATCTCAATAAATCCATTTTCCCAGAACTCCATAGTGTCTGGACTGATCATACTCCAATTTTTGAGCCAAGAAAGCAGCAACTAAAATATGAAGAGGTAAGAGCAAGCATAACTCTTTCTAGACCAGCAAACTGAATCTCAGTATCATACAAGCCCTCTTTGTTACTATTAGTGTGTTTCAGCCACACAGAACAGTGGGCTTCATTTTGGTACGTTTGTATGTGTGCACAGCACACATCGATCATTTCTGTCTCTCCATGGTCTGCGTTTCCATCCTCCCTTCCGTTTCTTTTTGCTCTGTCTCATTTCTACTTTCACATCATCTCTTAACCTCTCTTTTAAAAAATATTTTTATTGAAATAAAATTTAAATAACATTTTAAGCACTTTAAAGGGTACAATTCAATTATATGAGCGTGTTCTCAATACTGTTTATCCATCATTGCTATTTAATTCCAGGATATTTTTATCATTTCCAAAGGAAACCTCTCTTTTAAAGTGAACACACCTCTGGAGGGGCAATTTATGCATTCAACATTCACATTAAAATGTATATATGTTCAGATTTTTCCCATTCCAAAGGATTATACAAGCTGTAATGTACTAGAGAAAAAAGTCACTAGAAACAGGAAGAGAGGAGCATCAAAGCACAGTTACTGCTTGGGATAACTACGGTAGCCTGCCTCCAAGATGGCCTCCAGTGACTTCTGATTCTTTTTGTCTCCTACTATATAATCCGCTTCCAGATTATGTCAGGGTTGATCTGTATGACTAACCCAGGGACAAATGGAATACACAGAAGGATTGAGAAAAGTAGGATAGTGGGACACCTAACGTTGGAGAAAAGCAGTGAATGTAGTGTACACCCACTGACCTGACTCCACTCCAAAAACTGCCATTAGCCCACCTCTGCATCCTGTGCCTGTGGCTAAAGACTCGAATGACAAAATCATGGTACCCAGAACAGGGAAAGTCCCCAGATGCAGGCAGACTCACTTTGGCAGGAGAGTGTGCTCAGGTCCGGTCCCAGACCAGTTAAGCTCTCATGCACAGGGAATGCATCTCATGAATCTACAAACAGAGGCATCGTGGGTGGGAACGCCCTAAGGTTATATAAGAAAGAGCTAACTGTTATTCTCCCTACATACAGGGACCAAGACCACCTCCCAGTGGGAGAAGCAAATGAGAGATTGCTAGAAAACCAAATTGCCCCGAAAGCCTCTGGGCCTTGCATTCCTCTTTAGCTGGCACTGGTCTGCTCAGCTTCACTGAGCACACACACATACACTTTCTCTCAGTTTTCACTATCAACAAACTTCTGCTATCTCAATCTAACTCACTTCCAAATGTTTGCTGGCAACACCATGTACCTGAAAAGGACAGCCTGACCTACCCCAGACAGTAACAGGACCAGTAAATGCTGTAGAAATGATGATATACTACTTCTTATTTTTGAGGTTTCCTGTTTTTATTAGTGTATATTTGGAATATGAAACAGTTTACATCTATCTTGGGAAAAGTAAATATCTTAATCACTTTTATTGCCCCTTCCGTTCTCCCACCCTCTCATCTAGTTATAAAAGCTTCTATTATCTGGTCATGTTATTTTCCTTCTGTCAGGAAGTCAGCTACCATGTCAGGAAGACACTCAAGCAGCTGAGGTTTGCAAAGTCCAGGTAGGAAACAAAGCTTCCTTCCAACAGTGCCAGCAGTGTGCCCTCTCAGAAGCCTTGATAAGCCATATACGGATGCAGCCTTCAGCAGTATCTTGGAAACAGCCTCGTGAGAGACCCTCAGCCACAGCCACCCAGCCATTCTCTTCTAAGGTTTTTGATTCTTAAAAGCTATGGGTGATGACAAAGTTCTGTGCTTCTATACTGCTGTGTTTTGAGGTGATTGGTTACCCAGTAACATAGCTTATACGGTTGTCTGAGGATGGAATTCAATAAAGCTGCCAGCTTGATGGGGGAAGAACCACCACCACACAGGGCAAAGCACTGAGGCTCTTTGACATATTAACAATGGACAAATCCTTTAACTGGCACTCACCTGGAACAGGTAGGCTGCGGGTTTTCTTTTTTTAAATAGAGTCTCACTATGTAGCCCAGGCTGGTCTCAAACTCATTGCAATCCTCTTTCCTCAGCCTTCTAGTGCAGAGATTATAGGTGTGTACCACTCAGCTTTGAAATTTCTCTTATATACTCCTACCTGTTACCAGGATGCTCTGTTGCCACTTGTTTTTCTATTTTTTTGTTGCTGTTGTTGTTTTTTTTTATTTAAAAAAATGAAAGTACAAAAACATATTAACAAACAGACACCAATTAGCATAAAAAATAGTACAATCACAACTGATCTATAGACAAGGTGACATGGTCTCAACAGTGGTTATTGCTTTATCCACTGATATCTTCGAAGTGTAAATATATGAACCCATATACAGACATGCAAAATTGGTCAGACCATTAATCCTCTCAACAACAGAAAAA